>CAJHUC010002959.1:0-151312 GCA_905146915.1 Ostreobium quekettii
CGCATGGGAGCTGGCCGGATGCACCGCGCTGGAAGGTGCCCTGCGAGCCGCGCGACGGCGTCACATGTGAGCCCGTCCCCGGCGGGCGGTCCTTTGCGCGCGCGGCGCGCGCAGAGGGGCCCCGCGTGGGAACCAGCTGGGTGCACCGCGCTGGAAGCTGCCCTGCGAGCCGCGCGGCGCCTCCACATGTGAGCCCCTACCCCCAACGGCGGTCCTTTGCGCGCGCCGCGCGCGCAGAGGGGCCCCGCATGTGACGTCTGCTCTCATTCCCCCTCTGCGCGGCAGGGGCTTGTCTCGCCGTACTCGGACACCAGGGCGGTGGAACGCAACCCCGCTTGTGCGCGCCACGCGCGCAAATGCCAGTCCAAAACCCCGCAGCGGGCGAAAACCAAATGGACGGAACCTATCCGGTTTGCGCGCGCCGCGCGCGCAAACCCCGTCTCAATCGTGTCTTCCGCCGACGCCCCGCTTTGGACGATGGGCCAACGCGCAGTCCGATGGACCTCTGTGCACTCCTTGCCCGCGTGTCCGCCCGGCCTCCCTCTGGCATGACATTATCGTCCACGTGGGGGGACGCCCCTTGGGAGTGGCGGGGAGTTCACCTCCAATTTGACGTCCGTCAGCGCGCCGGGAGCGTGCTAATCGCAAACTTGTGCGCGCACCGGTTCTCGTCCGCCCTGCGGCGTTGTACGGATTGGCTGCTTGGAGGATGTTTCGAATTGTGGTTTAGCTCCGCTCCTGTGAAACGGCTTTCATGGTCAACGATTATATTGGCCTTTCAGTTGCCCGTAGTGCCAGTTGTTCTGCTCAGTGTTTGCGCGCGCGACGCGCGCAAACCGCCTATGGGCACTGTGTCCTTCGCCCCTTTCCTTTCTTCGCATCGGCGCCAGAACTACCCGTGAAATTGCGCGATTGGACCTTCATCTCGTCGTTGCAATTCCCCAGGGGTTGTGCGCCATCCCGCCTGCCCTGCAGCCGGACCCCTCCGCGGCCGGTGCCCGGCTGACCGGTTTCGGTGTTGGACCGGGACGGCCACTCCATTCCATCATTCCCCGCCACAGCTTGGTTGTGCGCGCACAATGGAGACGACGTCGTCCAACGCAAGCTGCGCCACGCCGCGAAGTGGCAGCCATTCTGCACCTCGCGGCATTCCGACCTCCTACCTCTCGCACCTCGCCACGCAGACTTCCGGCGCCTCTTCCAGCCGCATCCGAGAGGAGACCGTCGAGTTCATGCACGACTGCTCTGACGAAATGACCTCCCCGAGGAAGCGGAGGTCGACTTGCTCGGACGGCCAGGGGGGCAGGCACGACCTCGACGTGGATTCGCCCAAGCCGGCGAAGAGGAGAAAGCTCGAGAAGGTGGAGAGGGCCGTCGTTGACGCCCTGGCTGCCGGGGTCCCCACCCAGTGCTGCCCCCGCCAGTGCCATCACCTCTTCTCGGCCGAGGAGCTGGTGGCCAGGAAGGTCGTCCAGGCGATTCGCCGGTTCCAGGAGGTTGACGCCAACCTCCGGGCGGACATCTCGCGCTGTCGACTTGCAGGCGAGTCCTCCGCGGAACCCGACGGAAGCGGGGACCTCGTGGACCCTCGTCGCCAGCGCTACGAGTGGAGGGTGAAGGGCAGGGTGGTGTGCATCAAGGCATTCGCCAAATGGCACGGCGTCTGTCCCGACACCGTGTACAGGAAGAGCACGCAGGGGCGGGGCCGGAGTGGGGTTGTGCCGAAGGTGCGCCACCACGGAAACTGGAGGACCCACCGCCATGGCAAGGGGAGGCACGACTGCGCCGACTGGCTGAAGGACCTCGTCGGCCGCCTCGCCCAGCCCTTCCCAGACCGCACAGTGAGGGACCGGCGCACGGGAGAGGTCAAGGCCAAGGAGTTCCTGCCAGCGGGGCTGTTCTCCACCTTGCAGTCTGTGTACGAGTACTACTGCCGGGCCGCCGCCGCCCGCCAGCCCCCCCAGGGGCCCGTCTCTTACACCACCTTCCGCCGGACGTGGCTTCAGCGCCACTTCCAGGTAAGCCTTGGCCCGTGGACGTGAGGTCCCCAACAATCTCACGGGCACCCCGTCCAGCCTCGCCCGGGGTCGACGCAACCTTGTCGATTCGAATAGCCCTCAGCCCTCAATTTTTGTGGTTGCCGCCCCTAGGTGCGCACGTACCGCCACCAGCCCTTCGCCAAGTGCGACACCTGCGTGAGGCTGAAGGAGACCAGCACCCTCGCCACAGGACCGGCCAGGGAGGCCGCCCTCCGGATACTCCATCAGTACAAAGCGTACGTCGCCGCAGCGAGGAGGTCAATGGAGGAAAGGAGGCGCTACGCCCTCGACCACCCCGAGGAGGTCCTGTACCTGAATGTGGACGGCATGGACCAGGCAAAAATGGCAATACCCCACGAGTTGGCAAAGAGCAAAGCGGACGAGGTGGGGCTGCCCCTGACCACCAAGCTGTTGGGCGGGATTGCCTACGGCCACGGGTGGTGGGGGTTCTGGTCGTTCCCGGAGTGGGCGGCGTCCAGCAACCTGACGCTCACCTGCCTCTGCAAGATGATCAGGGACGTCAGCCGCTGCGACGCAGCCGCGCCCGGGCTCCTCCCCCCCCGCCCCGGCCTGCCCCCCGTGCTGCACGTCCAGATGGACAACACCGCGAAGGACAACAAGAACCACTACCTCCTCGGGTTCTGCGCCATGCTGGTGGGGGAGCGGGTGTTCAGGGAGGTGCGCGTCTTTTTTTTGCCGGTGGGCCACACGCACCAGGAGATAGACGCCACCTTCAGCCTGGTGGCCTCCGCCATCAACCGCGAGGGGGCGCTGTGCCTGGGGGACTTGATGAGGGCGACGCAGCGGGCGTGGGGGGAGCACGCGAGCGTGGGCAGTTCGCGGAAGGTAAACACACGGGTGGACCGTGTGGCCGACTTCAGGCGCCTTCTCAGGTACACTTGCGACCGCCGGCGGGGTGTCGAGGAGGAGGAGGACGACGCCGAGGATGGGGATGCGGGCATCCGGATGCACACCTTCAGAGGCCTCGGAACTGGGCGGGACAACAAGAGGTGCGCCTGCGGCGGCCGGCCCGGGCGACCTCTGCTGACCCGCCCCGTGTCGACTGTGGGATTTGCCTGCGTTTGCGCGCGTCACGCGCGCAAGCACAAAGTTGCCGCCTTGCTTGCGGCCGCTGTTGCGGGGTTCCTTCCGCCGCCTGGATGCAGGCCGTGCTATGTTGTTTTCTTCCCCGTTTGCTTCTGCGCGTGGCTGCGATTGCGGGGTGGATCTTGGCGCCGTCGCCCCGTCCTGCTTCCCTCTTTCCCGG
Organism: Ostreobium quekettii; assembly: GCA_905146915.1. Classification (NCBI taxonomy): domain Eukaryota; kingdom Viridiplantae; phylum Chlorophyta; class Ulvophyceae; order Bryopsidales; family Ostreobiaceae; genus Ostreobium; species Ostreobium quekettii. Next base: position 3,307 of record CAJHUC010002959.1, read on the forward strand.
GAGGCGTTGCACGTCTTCGTTGCGAAGTGGGCTGGTCCCCTGTTTTCAAACCCAGCAGCCGCACCATCCTTGTCCTCTCCCAATCGCGGGTGTGGTCGGCGTCTATTGCTGGCCGGCACCCTGTGGCGCCCTTACAGATTTTGTGCGCTCGGCGCGCGCAAACCCTCGAGGTCCCTGGCGGCGTTCCTGGGCTGGGCACCTTGATTTTTGTTTGACTTTCCGGTGCGCTTTCTGCGTCTTGGTGCCTACGCGGACGGCCCCGGCCACAGTGATGCCCTCTCGACTCGACAGTGCTTCACTGCGGGGTGCTCCTTTGGGCAGGTGCTTCCACTCGTTCAAGTTCGTCTTGGAGGGGGGTGTGCCCGTCGTGTACGCCCGCGAGCACGACAGCGAGGACTGCCCCTAGGTGGGCACGCCCGACGGCCGCGGGTGGCCGGTGTTCGTCCCAGGGAAACCCGCCCCGAGGTTCGCCGACCTGCGGTGGGAGCCACGGGCCGCACTTCAAGACTTTGAGGACGTCAAGAAGAGGGTCCTCGTGAAGCTCGCCAGGTGGATGCGCCAACTCGACGTGTGTGGGGACCCCGCCGCCGCGGAGGACATCAAACAACGCAAGCTCCGCCGGATGGCCGGGGCCGTGCGCTGGTGGGAGGCCTTCATTGCCTCGCACGAGCGCACATTCCCGCTGGACGGGAGTGGCAGACCCACGTTCGCCATCGACGAGGGAGCCACCCTGCGGCTGGACAGCTTGTCCCCCACCTCACTCGCTACCCCCTCCGCTGCGGCCGGGAGCGCGCCCACCACCGCCTCCGGCGTCCCTGCCCCCGTCGCAAGGTACGCGCGCATCCGCGCGCAACGCTCCATCCGCCCGCGATGATTCCCCCCCCCCTTCCCTTGCCATGGGCCCTTCACCATCCCGCCGTTGGTGCAATGTGCAGGGACGTAGGCCCGGCGCCCGGGGAGCGCCCCCTGCTGTTCGGGCACCTCTCCGCGCTCCCCAACGATAGAGAGTACATCCCCTTCGACGCCGCACGCGACATAGAGGTTGGCCACCAGGTGGCCATCGCCATGTCTGACGCCGACGCCAAGGAATGGGGCCGGCGCTTTGACGTCGCCATTGTCAAGGGGGCCAGGGCCAGAGAGGGGTGTGGGCCACCGGCGGTGAAAGTGTTCACCGTTGCGTATTACGAGAGCGAGTTCAAGCCCCAACCCCCCTACAACTTGGGGACCCTCCGCTTCGACGCCTCGGACGACGACCAACTGAACGGGCGCTGGGTGGAAGGGCGGCAAATACAAGGGGAGGTGTCCTCCGACAACATCATTTGTAATGTTTGGTTGGAGGCCAATGGAGCTAGGAAGGGGTACATCCACCCCCAGTACAAACGGCGTCTCTTAGCGGAGCTGGAGCGTTGGGATGAAATGTGCTAGACGGGGGAGGGGCCATTTCTAGACCTAGCAATTTGTAATTTCCTTTGCGTGTAACACCAATTGTAATCGTTGCCGCAAAGGCCATGTGGCACCCACGACTTGTGGGTCACATGGATTGATTGTAAGGTGGTTGTGGGTGTCCTTGGCCAGCACCAACTTGATTTTGTTTGTGCGCAACATCGCGGTTTCCCTGTGCGTTGGGTGACCCAAAAATGGCCTGTTTGTGCGCAGGTTTGTTGTTGTGGCTTTTTTCTTCCATTCCGCCTGTGCGCAAAATGCACGTTTTGTTGTTTTCCGTGACCCCCTTACCGACATTTTGCACGAAAGCGTGTTAATCCTAATAAAGAGATAGGGCTAGCATAAACGAGTTTCAACAGGATTGATCACCGAACTTTTTGCAGCCCACTATTGCAATTTGAGAATGATCCAGTGAATTGGAGTTGCCTTCAAGACCCAGATTTCTGGGCGAGGAGCTTTTGATCTCCATCACCACTATTTAGAGGTGGCCCCTTCTATCTGTCTACAACAGAATTTGGTTGGCTCCGTCTAAATTCCGTATACTCAACGGAATCCGTGAGCGGGCCACAAAGAGAAAAAGGGTTTTACAGAAACGGGCGGGGCCATACTGACGTTAGCATAGATGGCTACAGAGATCCACACAACCTTCTAGAGTGGAACCATATGTTACGGAATCCGCGCCGCCCTCTACGGATGACAGGCCCCCATAACGGAACTGTTGACTGGACCATTGAGGTCGACAGAATTCCATCAAAGCTTACAGAGCAACACATACCTCTCAAATGTACTGAACCCTAGTACAAAAATTCCAACGCCGTTCCATGGAAATTCTGTAAGACGGGCAATCCCAGACGCCTCTGCTTTGCAGAAGGTGATAGATAACAGCCGCAGAGTGGGTCCTGTTCCTGGACTGGATAGCAAAACGCCTGGTTGAGTGTGCAACGGGTATGCATGGTAGACGTGGGGTGCGGTTGCCTGGGTCTTTGATGGATTTGGTAGTGCACACTGCTCGCCCCCGTGGCACATCCATGTGCCCCTTCAAATCAGTGTTGTCCGTCATGCAGGCAGAATGTACGCCCAAAGCGTTCCCAAGCCCAGTACATTCGATTGGCTGGCATGTGATCATCGCATTGTGATGTGTCGCCCCTGGGGTATGTGAAGTGCTGCGTCGGGGCCACCCGCCGCCAATTGCCCCCATGGCGCCCGTACCCAGTGGTGAGTGCGGTGCCGCCGGCACCATGCCGGTGGCGATCGTGTTGGTGGGGCGGGGGGATTGCTGTTCAGCTCGGCTAGAGTACCAGCCACAACTTGGCCGGGAAATAGCCTCTATTGCTAGGCTCACAGTGTGTATGGGTGGCTGCTGCTTCTCCAAGATCGTGTCGGGGTGGGGCAGGGGAATTGTTGTTTTGCTCGGTTAGAGTACTGGCTGCGGCTTGGCAGGGAAAGGGTTGTTGTCTTATGAAGGCGCTGGTTGGATGGGCGTTTGGTAACGTGTTTTATTTTCTCCAATGTAGGCTCCGGCCGTGAGAATACCACACCAGGGGATATTGCAGTTAGGGGGTGTGAAATGGGCGATTGCTACTTCTCCAAGATCGTGTCGGGGTGGGGCGGGGGGAATGCTGTTCTACTCAGCTGGAGTACCGGCCGTGGCTTGGCCAGAAAAAAACCACTGTTGTTGGGCTCACAGTGTGCATGGGCGGTTGCTGCTTGTCCGAGATCATGCTAGGGCAGGGCGGGGCGGGGCGGGGGAATTGCTGTTCAGCTCGGCTGGAGTACCGAGTCGGTACTACCGACTGCGGCCTGGCCAGGAAAAAACTATGTTATCTTGCTACACGGACCCATACAGGGCTTTGCTTCTCTTGCATTCGTACACTGCTGGCAATGTGTTGGTCTATGTTGTCTTAGTACTGGCCGTCTTTTGGCCGGGAAGGGCAGAGTACAAGCCGCCCATTGGCCGGGAAAAGCTGCGCTACTATATATCCAACAATTGCCTTTGCTAGTGTAGGCAGCCTTCGAGGTATGTTTTTTCTGTGTGTGCAAGGTGTCGTTGGTAGGATGGTACATGCAGTGCCAAGGGTGGGAAGACAGCCGCGCAAGGGAAGAGAATCATAGAGGGAGCATGGCCCATGCTCCCTCTATGCTTCTTTTTCCTTGTGCGGCAGTCTTCCCACCCTTGGCGCTGCATAGGAGCACACACCATGATATTGAGGTGTCCAACTGGGCGCAGGAAGCTAGGGTCATCAAAGACCACATCAAAGTCAAGGCAACACATGACAAACCATAACAAATTTTGTTATAGTTGCTACAAGTGAATATATGCAGTTGGCAAAGGATTACTAGCCATTCATTACCGTAGTGAGTACCAACCATGGGTTGGCCGGGAAAACGCAGCAAGGGATTGCCGTTGGGCCCAGGGTGTGTTTATATACATATTCTAGCGTTTGCAAGGGAAGGCCGGGAAAGAACAGCGGGTTGCGTCCCCTATCTGGCAAGGAGTACCGGCTATGGGTTGGCTGGGAAAACGCAGCGGGGGATTGCCGTTGGGCCCATGGTGTGTTTATATATATAGTCTAGCATTTGCAAGGGATGGCTGGGAAAGAACAGCGGGTTGCGTCCCCAGTCTGGCAAGAAGTACCGGCCATGGGTTGGCAGGGAAAAAGCAGCGGGGGATTGCCGTGGGGCCCATGGTGTGTTAATATACATAGTCTAGCGTTTGCAAGGGATGGCTAGGAAAGAACAGCGGGTTGCGTCCCTGGTTTGGTGAGGAGTACTGGCCGGAGCAGCATTTATGATGTCATGGACTGCAAATAGGTGGACATACATTGTTTATATATGTATTATTATTGCACCTCGTTATGTTACTGCTGTGGCCCATATCTAGAGGCAAAGGTTGCGGACACAGAGAAAAAATCCGCTAGGCAAAAATTGCCTCCAATAGAAACCGCCGCTGACCAACGAAACGCTACCAGAATCTCAATGCCCGTGATGGATGACAACGGAACGCCATGAAAGGCAGCGAAAAAAACGCTTTCACAAAAACCGCTGGCTGCAAACACCCCCTTGACGGATAGCTCCAAAGCCAAAAAAATGAAAGTTGACGTGGCATGAACGGCTACGGAAAACCGGCCCTGGCAAAGTGATGGAAAATCGATGGACGGAATATTTTTGTTAAAAAAATACAGAAGTAAAATAACAGAAAAAAAGCTTAGCGGCCACGTCTACCACTATTAGGGCAATTGCAGGAGCCGTCCCAATGCTGCCAATAAGGTGCGATCAAAGGTGTTGGCGATCTCCCTAGTCAGGCAACGAACAATTCGGGAATTGGCTGCCAAGACAAATGTATTGAGATTGACAATTTTTGAGCACTTGAGGGAGTGCGTGCAAGAAGGATGGGCAGGTGGATCAAGCCGTGTCTCACACAAGAGCAAAGACATGCTAGGTGGAACAAGCCGTGTCTCACACAAGAGGTGGTGTGGTTTTCGGTGTGTTCGTGGGCGATGCTCCCGCCGAGGCACCCGATGGAGCCGCGGGGCTCCCTCCGCCGGATGGCCGGCGGGCTTTGCGGGGCGCTTGCCTATTTGGATATGCAGTGTGGGCTCAGGCCTGTGGAATGGCTAAGCGCGGGGTGGCCGTACGCGCAGTGGGTGCGCACGGCACCTTGCGGCTTGCGGGTGCAGCCGCTGGGAGGCGAATGGGCACGAATAGAATTACAGGCTATCGTGCGGGGTCGGTCACATGACCCCACACGCAGCGGCACACAATCGACAGAACAATATCGAATGTACCTGTATTGATAGTATCTCATCCCCGAGTACGGTAGGGGGCCCAACCTTAAGTACTGGAATTTATATAAGTTATAACTCCACTACCGCTAACCCGTTTGGGATAATTCAAAAACCTATGGAAAGCTAACAGCCTCCTCTGTCCAATCTAGGTATAATCCAATGTTTATTATCACTTCCCAGTGTATAACTTGAGTAAACCGGCTACCCCCTAGTAGTTTACACAACACTATTCTCCCCTAGGGGTAGTTTTGTCCTCGAAACATCTAAACGAAACCCAATGGCCTAGTTGTCCTCAACGGGCCGGTCCCTCTTGATCATCTTCTTAAGTTCTTCTAGGTAAGTGAAATTCTCCTCTGGAGTCCAGGTTGCATCGTCCAATGAATAATCTTTCTAGAGCACTAAGTACTCCTTGCACTTCCTGGAATTGGGTCCTGCCCACCGCCAACGTAGTAATTTCTCAACCTCGTATGGCTCGTCCTCTGCAGGCTCTATGTCCTCAATCTGACCCTCTTGAGTAGGTTGCGCCCACTGGCTGGTTCTGAAAGGACGCAGTAAGCTGATGTGGAATATGTTGTGAATCTTCCACTTCTCAGGGAGGTCGAGTTCGTAGGCCACTGGTCCCACCTGATGAACCACAAAGAAAGGCCCAACGAATCGCCTCTTCAACTTACAGATAGGTGCGTTCTTCAAGTTCAAGTGCTCAGTCGATAATAGCACCTGGTCCCCACTACTCAGTCTCAGTTCCCTTCACTTCTGGTCAGCTTGGGACTTCATTCTATCTTTGGCCCGATTCAGAAATTTCAGAGCCGTTGAGAAATTCCTTTTGATCCAGTCCACAAACTGGTTGCCCCCTTCAATCATGGTGGAGTCATGATCCCGGATAAGGTCCATGGGTGTACACGGATAGAAGCCGTAGTTCAGATAAAATGGTGTGTACCCCGTGGCCTGCGTCGGACTGTTGTTGATTACAAATTCAACAGTAGACAATATTTTCTCCCAGTTTGACCCCTCCTGCCCAGCGTGCAAGGTACAACACATGATCATCTCGACCACCCTATTCATCGCCTCAGTCTGACCATCTATCTGAGGGTGGTTTGTGCTGGACATCCTCAGAGAGCTTCCCAGAACGTTCTATAGCTCTTTCCAAAACTTGGATATAAACCGTGGGTCTCTGTCGCTCACAATAGAACGTGGGATCCCATGAAGTTTTCCTACTGTAGTCCAGTAGACACGGGCAGTATCAGTAGCATTGATTGTCTGCTTCACTGGTGCAAGGTGCACCATCTTGGTGGCCCTGTCTACAACAGTAGGAACCCCGTCGTTCCCGTTCTCTGATTTTGGAAGACCCATGATGAAATCCAAACTCACGTTTGCCCACTTTTGTTCTGGGAGCTTGAGTGGCTGTAGGAGTCCAGTAGGCACACGGTGGACGCCCTTCTCATGCTGGCATACTGGGCACCCCGTCACAAAATCTCTAATATCCAGAGTGTGCTTAGGCCAGTAGAAAGCTTTTTGTATATTCTTCAATGTTTTGTGGTAGCCCAGATGTCCTGATTAAAGGACCATGTGAAGTTCCCTCATGATTTGCTCTTTGATGTCTGGAACATCTAGTACCACCAGCCGCCATTGTGTTCCCTGGTGCCTGTCGCTGTCCTTCATCTCCAAAAATCGTCTGGTCAGCCGGAAGGATCGACCTCCAATTGTTTCCACATTTTCTTGAACAGACTCCAGTTGGGATATGATGTCTGCCCAACGAATGTCCTGTCTTGTGCCATCTCCAAAAATCGTCTGGTCAGCCGGAAGGATCGACCTCCAATTGTTTCCACATTTTCTTGAACAGACTCCAGTTGGGATATGATGTCTGCCCAACGAATGTCCTGTCTTGTGCCACTTTTAATTCTCTCTCTCAACTCTCTCGCCAAGGATATGCAAGACCTTGTGACCAAAATCGAAAGTCCCACTTCTTCATTTTGACCCCCCACTTAGGTCACCTCCGGTCTACTCTTTGCAAAAATTTGATCCAACTTCCTCTGGATCTCGTCATCAGAGAGCTTTTCACTCAACATTAGCCTTTTAACAAACGACTCTTCTTCCTCATGGATGTTCATCAATTCTTTTACGTCCTTAATGCTTTGCTGTGTAAGGAAGTCTGCAGGGTTCTTCTTTCCTGGTATGTGGACCAGGTCGCAGTCATACCCTTGCAAAACCTGTACCCATTTCCAAATTCGCCTGTTGACTGCTGGCTAATTGGGTAGATTTTTCAGCGAGTCGTGGTCGGTCTGGATGGTGATATATTGGCATGCAAGATAATGTCTCCACTTCCCCACTGCCCACACGATTCCCAGCAACTCCCGTGCGTATGCACCATATCGTGTCTCCGCAGGATTTAGCTTTCTGCTCTCATAGCAAATCGGCTGAAGTCCTGAGCCAAAATCCTACTGAAGTATTGCATCAACTGACACCTCAGAAGCATCAGTGGTGACAGTGAATTCCCTCTCAAGGTCGGGTAACTGCAGAACAGGGGCGGTGACCATTGCCTTCTTGAGACCATTAAAGGCCTTCTCCTCCTGGCCACCCCAGATCCAAGGCTTGTCCTTCTTTGTAAGGTCTGTAAGGGGTGCAGCAATCTCGGAAAACCACCGGACAAGCTTCCGGTAAAAGCTGTAGAGCCCTAGGAAACACCTGACGTCTGTGACACTTTTTGGTATAGGCCAATCCAAAATTGCCTTGACTTTTGATAGTGACGGTTTTATGCCATCCTTCCCAACATCAAAGCCAAGGTATTTGACTCCAGTTCTGAAGAAGTCGCACTTTGGCAGGCGTCCGAAGAACATCTCCGACCATAGCCAGTCCAAAATTGCCTTTATATGCTTGAGGTGTTCTTCCTTGGTATGACTGAATATCAAAATATTGTCCAAGAATACCAACACAAAATTGTCCAGACCATCTCGTAGTAAATGGTTCATAATCCTCTGAAACGTGGCTGGTGCGTTGCAGAGGCCGAAGGGCATCACTGTGTACTCGAATGAACCATATCTAGACACGAACGCTATTTTGTGTATATCTGCCTCCTTTACCCGGATCTGATGGTATCCAGAGGACAAATCAATCTTTGTGAAGTATTGGGCGCCGTGCAGATGGTCCATGAGCTCCTCGGCCTTTGGGAGCGGGTACAGATTCTTGGTCGCTATTTTGTTTAGAGCCCTGTAGTCAATACAAAGTCTCCACTTCCCGTCCTTCTTTGGAATAAAAAGGACAGGAGCTCTGTAAGGGCTCGTGCTGGGCCGGATCCACCCCTGTGCAAAGAGATTATCAATTTGACGCCTTAGCTCATCCATCTCAGCCACACTCAGCTTGTATGGGCTTTTGTGTGGTGGCGTAGCTCCTGGCATTGTCTCAATCTCATGGTCGACCACTCTTTACGGGGGTGGTCCATACGGCAGCTTGTCAGGGAAAACATCCTTGTTCTCCTCCAAAATTCCCTTCAGTTCATCCCTGACAGCTGGGTCCGCCTCTTGCATTTTCTTTTGAATGACCTCAGCAATCGGCACCTCTGTTTTCACCGGTCCGGTTTCCTTCATCAACCTGTGGCGTTCTCCCTCTATCTGACCCTTGGCTGCACCAGCCTTGGTCTTGGACTTTGCCTTTTTCCTCTCAGGCAGCTCGGTTGTTGGCCTTATTAACACAAGAGCATGGGCAAGTCACTTTTGTTTGCCCATTTAGCTGCTTGCCTCACTGACTTAAAAGTCAATCTTCGGGTGTACAGGCTGACTGACAACACGTCCGGCCACCTTGACTTGCCTCCTGTGCCCGCCTTTGGATTTTCCCAGAGATTTTCCTTGTTCCTTTGGTGAAAATGTTTCTGGTACTCCCCCCTGGGGAGACTCAACCGCCCTCAGTGAGTTATGACCAGCCGTTGCCGTATGGCCTATTGTATGTGCCCACTCCTGTACCGGGATAGTTGGTTCCCCAAACGATGGGGAACTCAACTTGGCGAGCTGATGACCCCAGTTTGAATCAGGCTCCTTCCCAGAATAATGAGGAGAGAAGACGTGCTGGAGACCAATAAGGCCAGGGTCAATAATCTTGCAGGATGCATTTTGTGGTGTCTCAATTCCATGAACCACCTCAAGTTTGTTCCCATTTCGCAAAACCAGGGAATTGGTCCTCCAGTCGACCAGCAGGTTGACAACATCTAGCCAGTCCCAACCAAGGATAACGTCAATCCCCTCCATCATCAGGACTGCCATCAATAACACCTTATTGACCATGCTGCCGATACATATCAGCACATGTGGTGCGATTCCCGTGGAGACTACGGTCTCTCCATTTGCTAACTCTAGGGATGAATACGCACCAATGAATGACAATGGTGGTCTGGTTTTGATCTGGTCACTCACAAATAATCGAGTGGCCCCAGAATCCACCAAAGCCGACACACGTGTGTCATTAATCGCGGCTCTGAGGATCAAGAGTAGGGGATCCCGTGCTACTTGCTCAAGGTTTGACCTCCCCTCAGCAATGAGCTCAGCAGTAGCTTCCTTACATTGAATCACACATTTGGGGACTCCCGCCATGTCTGACAAGAATTCAGTCGCCTTTGCAGGCGCCCCAACAACTTGCCCCTGGGAAGCTAAGGTAGCCCTCTGTGTTGCATGGCATCTGTGCTGCATGGCATCTCCGTCGACGTCGACATCTCTCCACCCTACGCCGCCACTGCCTCGACCGAAGTTGGCGCTTTTTCTGCCATACACTGAGGTGTGTCTGTGTAGTCCAGTCTTTTTGACCAAGCTGGGCGATGATGGCTGGGTACTGTTCTGACTGAACAGAGCTGGATTTAGTCAGTCTCCTTGCCTCTGATGCAAGGAAGCACCCCTCTGACACGGAGGCATGCCAAGCCTCCTCCCGGTCCCTCTGACCGGCCATCTCTCTAAGCCCTGTCCTGGTGGTAATCACAACCACCCTGGGCTTTCCCTGACTCAAGCCCTGTCCACGGTGTCCAGACCCTCCAGCATCTAGTCTCGGGTGGAATTGTGGCTTATGCTATTGAGGGGGACGGGCTAAGACAATGTGCCCTTTCCCGCACAGTGATGCTTTGAACGACTCTGCTATCGACGGTTTGTAACTAGCAGACCTTGGCAACATTTTCTTCTCATTCGTTTGACATTGAGATTTGCCACTTTTCTTGACTTTTTTCCCTACCTTTCTGCCTTTCTGCCTATCACCGATTGTCTTGCACGAGGAGCCTTTTCTTTGTACTTCTTTTGTTCCAAACGAATAATATTCATAGGCGTCCTCCAATCGAACGACCAACTTCTCAGCCTCATGCAACGTCTTGGGGTTGGCCTTGGCAGCTTCCAGCCTGAATGGCTGCCTAAGACCAAGTATCCATTGATGCAGGGCCGTTTTCACATCGTATCCTAGCTCTCTGCTCATCAAGGACCTCATGCGCCCCATGTATGATAGCGCATCCTCTCCCCGACGCTGATGTAAATGGAGGAGCTCGAGCCTTGCGCGTGTTTCTTTCACAGGACTCTCAAACTGCGCCTTTAGGAGGTCTTTGATGTCCTCCACTATTTTAGGCTTTTTATTCCCTCGTGAAACAAGCTCTGCATCCCACCAAATCCTCGCATTGCTTGCCAGTTGCAAAATGATGTATGACACTGCTTGGCGTTTAGAACACTGCACAAAATCGAGGTAATTCTTGATAGTTCTGAGCCAAAAGTTCACGTCCTGGCCTTTATCACTGGTGAACAAGGGCGGTTCACGCAGTTTGATCTGCACTATCAAGTTTGAGGCCAAGTGACACGGCAGTGTCAATCTCAATAGCTGTGAAAACCTCTAGTGACCATCTGTCTGATAAGCCATCATCCTCTGAGGTAAAACTAGCAAAGAATGTGAGGTATTGGGTCCTACGGTCTCTCCCATGTTCTGTCGGTCTCCCTGCTGAACTACCGATAAAAATCCAGGAAAAAGCAGAGAGAGTGGTCTCAGCTGGCCATAATCCGGTCTAACCAGCGTACCCGACATAGGTCCAGTCTGCAGTTCTGTATGTGCACCAGAACTGGCTGCAAAACATCTGTCTGAACGAAAATCTGAACCCATGGGCTCCCTCACTATCCCATAACACTGATGATGATCCATCTGGTCAGTAATAATGGAATCGCCTCATGAACAAACAAAGAATGGCAGAGTAAATAAATAAAGAATGGCAGGAATATCAACAATGTCCCAATGTCCAGCACTATGTCCCAAATCCCGGCAAAACTGATGAAACTGATAGATGCTAATAACTAATAAGTGAGGTAGACTATAGGCTGACTGCACGGAGGTCCAACCCTGGGTGTATCCCAGAGCGTAGTCCCTGATATCGCTCAGAGAAGCCCCAAGATCCACTAACTGACATCTCCAAGTCAGTGGGTACTATACTTCCCCAACCAACAAGGTGCCAGAAAGCTTCACCACAACAATTCTAGAACAGCCCTTTACAACCAGTTTCTTCCTAGGTTAGCAATAAGGAATTTAAGAATACTCAAAGAGTATTTAACTCACCCCTCAAAAGAGAGGCCTCCTTGCCACGCCCCTGGGAATGCCACCGATTGATCAGAAACTGAACCTTCCCTGTCCCCCTTGCCCGGGGAGGACTTCTCAAGAACGGCCTCCTGGCAGCCTTACCACTAGGACCACCTCGGGGCCGACGCCACACCTCACCCAGATGACGATTCAGTAGGCACAATGTGCGCCCCAAGTGACTCAGGGGAATTCAGGACCTGGTCCCTCCTCCCTGGCCACCTGCTCTCCGAGGCAAAACTTAGTGGTGTCCTATCTACCCGGTCCTACTTGCACCACCCTAACAACTGTGGGGCGGTCGCTGGCTTCAATTTGGGGTCAGCCTTTTTTCTGGATAGGGTACTGTTGCCACCAGGCGAGCCTGTAACCCTTCACAATTGTCTAGGCTGGCCCGGCACAAGACTCCTTGACTTAGCCCTTCGCCCCCCGACCTCCTGGCCAATTGCCCTAACGGAGTGGGACAGCCCCCTATCTAATACTGGCCCACTCGGAGGGCCTTGGGCCTGGTGCACTGGCACCCTACTGGCCTCTGTAGATCAGGCTCTGGTGTTCAATCACCCTACTGAGCCTCTTGGGGAGCTGTCGTACTCCACACAAATTCGTTGAGCGAATGTAGGGGTTGTAGTGGGAAGTTGCTATCCACCAGCTAAGGGGTTTTATGGACCCCTCAGCTGCTCTAGAGAAGTTATTGTCTGCTGCTGTGCACCCACTGAGAAGGATAAAGGACTTCTCAGCTACTCCAAGGAAGCTGCTCCTATGGCACTACTCTCCACCTGCTGAGGAGGTCAAGAATACCCCCTCAGCTGCTCTAATGCAGCTGCTAGGTAGTCAGGCCACATCTTCAGGTAGACAAAAGCTTCCTCAAAGGCTCTTAGAAGTCGCCTGTCCAACTCCTCTTGGGTCCCAGTACTTAACAATATTGTGCAGGGGTCGGTACTGCACACCCCCTGCTGCTAGGCCCCCTCCAGGGGTCGCTATTCCACACGCCCGGCAGGCAGCACCCCCCCATGGGTCGCTATTCAGCAACCCCCTGGGGGCCCGCATTGGCCATGGGCGCTATTCGGCACCCCCGGCAACCTGACACGTCCAACACGCAATAGACCCCCTCACGTAACTCCGGGGTCGCTTCCCAATGCTTCCGCGACATATCACATTTAGCTCAGCGAGCGTTTAGTCGCAGGCGGTCGGATTTATGCTGGCCTGTGCATGACAGGCTTACCCGTTCCTTATGCTCTCGCCTGTACCGGGATACTGATGGGACATTGCGCGCCTGGCTGCTCCTCCTCCGCTTCCTGATTCCGCTTTCCTGGCGCTGATTACGCTGACGATCAAGGGCAAATCGTTTGCCCACGGCCTGGCGGCGGTCAGGGTCTTCTCGCCGGTTCCTTTCTCAATGCAACAGTTTGTGCCTCCCCCCACGGGGCCGGGCACGCGGTCTGGTTTCTGATCCGGGCCGATTCAGGCCGGGCCCCTCACTGGCGCCGTCGCCTGGCCGGCCGTTGTCCCCAAGATCCAACCGATTAGGGGCCCCCCTCGCGGGTGGGGTTCCCCTCTTTTGCTCTCGCACCGCGTGGCGCGCTTCCGCCATCCACGTCCTGCCAGCTCCAAAACCACCTGGCGTGGTTTTCGGTGTGTTCACGGGCGATGCTCCCGCCGAGGCGCCCGATGGAGCCGCGGGGCTCCCTCTGCTGGATGGCCGGCGGGCTTTGCGGGGCGCTCATCTGTTCGGATGCGCAGTGTGGGCCCAGGCCTGAGGAATGGCTGGGCGTGGGGTGGCCGTATGCGCAGTGGATGCGCGCGACACCTTGCGGCCTGCGGGTGCAGCCGCTTGGAGGCGAATGGGCACGAATGGAATTACATGCTGTCGTGCGGGGTCAGTCACATGACCCCCGCACGTAGCGGTACACAATCGACAGAACAGTATCGAATGTACCCATATTGATAGTATCTCATCCCCGAGTACGGTAGGGGCCCAACCTTAAGTACTAGAACTTATATAAGCTATAACTCCACTACCGCTAACCCGTTTGGGATAATTCAAAAACCTATGGAAAGCTAACAGCCTCCTCTATCCAATCTAGGTACAATCTAATGTTTATTATCACTTCCCAGTGTATAACTTGAGTAAACGGGCTACCCCCTAGTAGTTTAAACAACAAGAGGAGAGGCATGCTAGGTTGCGCTGGATCATCAGCCACACCTAAAAAGTTGGCTGGAATCGGGATTTTTCGACTTTGAAAACACGATCCACAAAAGTGGTTCTATATAATGAAAGATGCCAAGAAGTTGAGGGTTATGCCAAAGGATGGACGTCCCGGTGCTCCAAATGCACAAAACAAAGCTTTTATAAAGAAACTAACGTTCTTACCTGCCGTAGGGCAGCCCCACAAGTGGCCGGACGGGGCCAAGTTTGATGTATTGATCGGGATCTAGCCATTCGTGAGGGAGAGATTTGCGGTGATTTCAAGTATGTATAGGGCTACCGGAGAGGCAGAATTGAAGTTGGTTTCGGTAAATGGGGATGTTTGGAAGGACATGATGGTAGCAAAAGTTTTCCCCGCCATCAAAGATGCCTATAAACATTTGAAGATCCTCAAGTCTGGACATGCTTTTAGAAGCATGTTGTTGTCCAAATTGATGGAGCAAAGCCGCACACAAAATCGTCGATTCAAGTATTGATCGATGCAGAATGCTCTCAGCAATGTTACAACATAACTGTGGAGTAGTAGCCAGCAGAACGTCTAGACTTTAATGTTTTCAACCTTGGTTTTTTCCATTCATTGCAAGCCCGTGCATCACAAATTAATGAGGGACGAAATTTGCAGTACATCACCAACTCCGTGAGACGGCCTTTTGCAATCACAATCTCAATGCACTTGGGCGTGTTTGGCAAGCGCTTGTCCACATGTTTGATGCCACACTTTGCCACGACAGGGGCAATGTGATACAATGCCTCTTTTAGATTACCTACATGCATTTAGTTAGCGAACAGGGTCGATTTGAAATCTACATTCGAATCTAGGTTACCGGGGACGAACAAACATTGAAACGGACAAATTTAAGCAATTTACATGATGTACATTTAAATGCAACGCCACGGGAGCCTGAATTACTCCTTGTTCATTCCGCTTTGTGTGCCCCGGCAGCAAGAACTCCTGTACCGCAATGACTTCCCTGTAGCACATGCTGGGACAGGAAGGGCGCAGACCCACAGGGATCTCCCATGGACGTGGAATACGAACACACATTTTTGGACAAGGCGCGAGGCGTAGTTTGGGGGCTGCCCAGAGGGGTTGGGATAAAGCTTTTTACTTCAAACTGGTAGCTAAGGGTTTTGGGACCCAATCTTTCCAATTTTGAACTCTTTTTGTGATTTTGATATTGTCCTTGTAATGTAATTCTTGACGGAGGACATATATTCTAGATACTTGGCGACTATTCTATATGGTAGTTCATGTATTATATTAGTGCATTACCCAGAATATTGTAGTAAATAGCACAACTTCGTTATGCCTTCCCTCCCAAGGAGATGGCAGGCCTTTTTATTCTCTTGAGAATGCTCGAAACTTTCCATGAGATATGGTGCGTTCTTTATGATATATCACATCAGCGTGGAAGTACAACAAGTATATTCTCGTTCCATTATCATACCCAATTTCATTCTCGTCTCTCAAACCAACCCTAATGCGCTCTATTATACAAATTTAGCCATATCTTTGTCAATAGACAATCGTTTAACCTGATTCCTTTTGTTTTCAATTACAGATTAGGTCTATTTTCTGTTCATCTAACTTTCATATCTTTATCTAATCTTACACCACGAGAGACCCAATTCGAATGTTTGGTTTGTCCTGTGCACCCGTCTGCATTTCTGTGTCAAGTGTGAGTCACCCAAACGTTACTTTGTCTCTGTGCCCAATGCGGTATTCCGATCTGCCAAGTTGCTAGCTGCCCCACAGCTATTTTGACCCGTTTGCACTCACGCTGCTCTGTTCATGAACACGCAGCTCCCAACAGCACTACGCCCTTCTACTCATGTACATTACTCTATTATACAGGGAGGGCATCTCTGGCCTGTCCATTCTAATGTACAAAGCCAGTTTATGGCCAGTTTGTCCTTTTGTGTTCTAATATACAATGTACTGAATGGATCCTCGCATATGTTGAGATGAGAAAGTGAATGCGGAAATGTTGGTTGTTATCAAACAAGCTTGGTTTTTACGCCGTAAAAACTGATCGTATTTACGTTTTTACGCGTAAAAACAGTTTTTACGTTTTTACGCGTAAAAATGCGTAAAAATACGTAAATACAACGTAAAAACTGCCCGGTGTACATAAGGACAGTACATACAGACTTATGGAGTCCGGAGAGCGGCAGCCAGGTGCCCTGGAAGGGGCAGAAAACGAGTTTTTGTCAAACACCTTCATCGCCCTTGCCAAGGGCGAGGTGGACACTGTGTTGCGGGTGCTGGATATGGTGGAAGACTGATCATTGTACGCAACTTTCATCACGTAATCTGGGCGTCCAAAGGAGCCGTAAAAACGTAAAAATGCCACTAAAAATAGGGCCTTTTGCAAATTTACGTTTTTACGCGTAAAAACGTAAAAGCAAAAACGTAAACGTAAACGTAAAAACCAAGCCTGTTATCAAATACAGCATATGGTGAGTAGGACCAAAGGGAGTATTGTGTGAGAGAGCGCGAGTTCTTGAAAGACATGTTGTGAGGGCGTTGGGTGCGCTGGAGTGGTATAAGGGACAAAGACAATAGATTGGAGTGTGTTGTAATATGTTGTGGTATGTCAATTGTTGTGCCAAGGGCTAGCTGTTGGAGTGCATAACTTGTGTAGTGAGTATATTGTGGTGACATGGCGTAGGCAAGTAAAAACATGCCTTGAGATTGACGTGAATTTAGAATATTCTGTATGGGATAAGGGAATTAGATTATTAGGGGATGGGGGAACTGGCTGGGCTATAAGAGAGGGAGTGTTTTCATTGTGTGAGTTCTCGTCGCTGTGCTCTGAGTCGCCGCCAAGCGATGCATGACCTAGGCGTTCGTGAGGGGACTGGGAAATAGTGAAGAAGGTTAGCAAGCGCACGTGCTTGAGGGCATAGCCGTGATGTTGGCAACATCCAGATGAAAGTCGGCAACCTGTGAATGCGTCATATTTAAGTGTTGGTCTGGTGGCGGGTGTTGCAATGATTCTTTGAGCGATTTCACCTAAATTTTACTCAAAATCGTGTTTGTCTTGACCGTTGGTGCATTCTGAGTAGATAGTTGGGCATAAGTGAATTGAATATTGCAGCTCGTCTGTGCTACATTTCCTGCGAAGCCTTCCGCCTTCGTTGTGTCTCTCTCATAATCAAAAGTGAGAGGAAGGTTCCCTTAAAGGTCTATGCCATTCCGCCTGTCTCTCAAACTATCTCTGGAAGCCATTTGTGCCTTTGAAATCGGTCAATCCAACAAAATTCGAAGGACAAAGTACAGTTCAGCCAACCCTCCACAACTGACAGGAATTGCGGGAGGTAGTGGAAGCGCAAGCATATGATGAATTCTTAGGACAAGGCTGAGGTGGAGCAACCTACTAAAAAAGGTGAAGGTGGAAAATGTTTGCATAGAGAAGAAGGAACTGCCGATGCATTTGCTACCAAAGCCTGAGTTTCGTCAATTTCCCTTTGAGTTATCTTTGCCAAAGCTGGCATGCCTGCTTCATTTTGTTAGGATTGGGAGCGGGCGTTGGGGACCAAACACTGGGGGACGCCCGCTCCATTTTGGTGGAGCGGGTGGTGCCTTAAGTCCGCCTTTGCTTGCCATTTATCCATTGGGCATCATTGGTGCACCTTGCTATGCTCTCATGGCGTGTTTCTGGTGTCTCCGGAGTTTTGGCCGTTTAGTTCATTTGAATAGCTTGGTCAATTTGGCTGTTGTGGATGTTATGGCTGCTGGGACAATTTTGGCCACTTTCACTATGTTAGCTGTTTTCGCTATTTCAGCTGTGTCAGGCACTTAGGCCATATAACTTGAATTGTTAGCAAACGGCGCAGATTGCTTTGGCAATGGCAGCCTCGAACTGGTGACAGAACAGCATAGATCATCCACAATGTATTCATTGAGTACGTATTCTGACAAATAACGAATTCGAACTTTGCCAAATCAGATATTGCACAACACTCCCGCCCGGTGCGCTCACTTGGTGACACACGGAGTGAATTTCAACAAATGAGCCGTACTTCAGCTTGCCCATCATTACATTCAATGGCGGAAAGTCTCCAACGTGTGCGAATCAAATTGACTGCCGACGGTCCAGTGTTGGACGTCCAACATTTCCATCCTTAAAACACCAGTGCGCAAGTCGAATATCTCGCAGCAACGTACGCACCACAACAACTTCCATACATGGCGAAGTTGTTGAACACTCCACATGGTCACAGATCTCCCTAGCACGAGACTGGAATGTTCAGCCCACAGGGGCTCTCCATTGATGACTTCATATCATGGCGCCACCTGCAGCTTGCGAAGATGAAACTTTGGGCGACGCAGGCTGGGAAGCCGTGTCTCTTTCCGAACACATACTGAGGCACTTCCACTTGGCGATTGCAATTGCGTGACCAATCTTTGTCCTAGTCTTCATGGTATCGTCCACCCTCACGCCGTGCCTTTCCAGAAATCCGTCAATCTTTTTCCAAGCTTCCCGACAGAACTCGAACAGCAAGTATACAAAGACGCCTGACGCAAATGCGATCAGCGCCACCGATACGACTACTCTCCCTGCGTTGGAGGTCTTGGGATCGTTGAACACCAGCGCTGTCAGGAACGCAAAAATGGAGCATGAAAGAGACGCAGCCTCCATGCCATGCAAATTGGGGCCATAGTCCACGAAAGGCCGCATGCACAGGTGTGCGAAGGCCGACATCACCAGTACGCCGACGGCCAGAGTCGCCTGCAGATTCGCCCTCAACGAAAAGCCGAACACCGCGATTGCAGCCAGGCAGGCCTTCCGGAGAATGATGACAGCTTCCCAGTACTGACATCCGGGCTTGTAGGACCAGTAGAGAAACCCGTACGTGCCTTTAAAGTCCCTGTTTTCCAGATGCTTTTGCATTCGCGTGAGTACCAGCAGAAGGCTGAAAGGAAATCCGATCGTCACGACCACCAGTATTGGCACTGCCAGCGCCAGCGTTAAAGCGAGGTGGCTGCCCACTCGGCAACTCACGTCGGTATCCCGCACCCAGTACCTGGACCCTGCAACAGCGTATCCGGCGGGCTGTTCGCCTTCATCAGCTCGCAGACAATCGAACACTGTAACCACGTTTCTGGTCATCTCGATGTAGTTGAAGTAATACAACACAAGAGCGGACACCACCCAGCGTCGCTGCAAGTAAGCAGAGGACCTTGACCCCAAAGCAGCACGCAGTGCCCAGAAAGCCATGAGGAGGGCTTGGACCATGAACGGGAAAGTCAGATTGATGATGATCATCTGAATCGAGCGGGGCACCGACCTGTCGCTGCTAAAGGCGCACTCAAACGAAAAGAGCCCCTGCCCGCCTGATGATAACAGATCGACGATGCCAAGTGCTCTGGATACGGACCTTGTCCACCCCGCATTGACGAACACCGCAATCCCTGTAACCTGCAGGAAGTTAACGGTGATCTTGAGGATGTCGGAAGCCAAGTTCCTTTCTCCTGCTTTTCCGTCTGCTGTACTACCTGCTTCCCTCTGCAGCACAGATGGCCCTCCTTGTGTTGGCGGAGCTGTTCCCAACACGAAGTAACCTTGAGAGTGGGCCACATGCACTGCTGAGCCTTCAGACTCAAGTATGGCTTGATCTCTCGTCTCGGAAGCTCTCTCCTTTCCCTCCAGACCCGGCCCCGCCACAGCGCCATTGCTGTTATCATCTTCATCCGGAACTTCCACCAGAACGTTCCTCACAAGGATGGCAACTATAAAGACGTGCCAAAACGCTACAGCGGAAGTTATAACAGCGTTGCTTGCCCGACTGCCACATTCCAGGCACTCACCAGATCGCACCTTCCCATGCGTGTCGTCACACGCTCCGCACAAGATGCCGTGGTGCCCCTCTGCGCATTGTCTATACTGCTCGTCGTCGTGTGTCAAGAGAGATGCATTTGAATGAGCCAACGTTGCCCGAAGCCAAAGGATGTCGGACCTGTTCTCGTACTGACACTTGAGCACGTTGATGCATTCCTGTATCTCGTTGGACTTGGATGTTGAATGCCAATAACCATCTTGGGGCGTTACAGCAGATCCTCGGCAATCCGCGTTGAGAGGGCATTGCTGACAACCATCAGAAGCCCTGAAGCTGAAGAGCCCTGGACCGCATGCGATGCACCGTTGCTTGCTGTTGTCCAGCATCTCCCCCGGAAAACAGCCCCGAACGTCAACCTCGATGAAGCGAGTGCTCAGGGAGCTTGAAGGGAAGGATAAAGCCAGCAGGTACGACCTGCTCACCTCCCCTTCTAGACGAATGCTTTCCAGAGACGTGTTGGCCTCCAAAGGCGCAATAACTTGACCTGAAATGAACGCCTTCGGGTCATTTGATTCAACTCTCACCTGCATATCACGTGGCGAAAATGACAAGTTTCCAAAAGAATCCAACAGAAGTATTGTTATTCGCTCCAAGTCTCCTCCACTTGTGTGATTGACGATTTTGAGAGTCTCAAGTCCACCACTGCACACTCCATCGTCCCTGCAAACAATCGTTGCGTTTGCCATAGATGCAACTACCTCACTTCTTCCCTCGGCAGCAACCACGTTTCCAGTCCAGTTCTGAGCGCAGGGAAAAGGATTCTGAGCCACACCCCGAGGCGCCGGTCTTGTGATGCCCGCCACACCTGACTTCAAGAAAAGATTTTCAGAATTGTCGATATCTGTTTTGCCCAGGTCGCAAGCGCAGCACACGTCGAGAAATTCAGGGTTGCTTGCAAACAGCGCCGCTCCAGCCGTTGTGGCATTGTTATCTGCAAAAACACTGCTCAGGACAGCCATGTATTGGTTCTTGGAAATGGAGGTGGCCTGGGTCACTTCCTGTATCGACAGAAACAACCCGCCTCCAACCCTTGCAACATTTTCACGCACAGTCGCCCCGGAAATGTATGATACAAGCCCGAAACGAAAGGCTGTACTGCTCAAAACGGAGACATAGATCCCACCACCATCTTCCAACGCGACGTTTCTTTCAAGCGCGGCGTCAACAATTCCCACGAACGAATTGTCAGAGTAGATTGCGCCCCCCAATCCTGCTGAATTCTCGAGGAAGGTCAGATTACGTCCATGAAGGGCCGATTGGTCGGTTAAAGTGAAACCTCCGCCAGAAGATTGAAAAGCAGCGTTTCCTGAGAGCACACAGTTCCTGCACCCAATCCGTGATCTGATAGCATACCACGCACCGCCAGACTCGTTTGCGCCATTCTCACTGAAGGCGCAGTCTTGGAAAAACACATCGTCTTCGTTTCCATTCAGACCATCCTCCGTTGTCCTTGAAACGTTGTCAAGGGACACAGAGGCACGTCCCAAATTCGCGGTGGAGACATCGACAACCGAGAATCCGGCACCACCCCTGCTGGCGGTGTTGTTAAGGAACGACAAATTACCGCCATTCACGTACGTATTGGGGTTTTGAAATTGCAGGGGTTCACTACTTCCTCCCAATTTGAGAAAGAGGGCACCACCGTCGCTGGCAAAATTGTCGGAAAAATCTGAAAAATCCAGAGAAATTTCCTGCGCAAAAACGCCACTGACAGCACCTCCGAGTCCAGCCCCGTTGCCTTGAAAGTTCACGGTATTGAATATGCATTTAAGCGTCCCTTGTGCACGTTCTTGGAATTCAAGGTTGCGCAAAATGCTGTCCTCAGGAATTGGCGAAATTCTCGAAAGCTGGTCGATCTCAATGTCAAACCTGGCAAAATCGCCACAAAAGACTGCCCCACCACTGCCTATCTCCATTGCAGTTGCAAGATTCAGAGTCCCGGCTTGGTTTTCTGTGAAATTCGAATCGCTCACGTCCAGTACTGCGTCACGGCCTTCATTTTCTGGAGCTTCCATAGAAATTGCTCCTCCCAGAACCGACGCTGTGTTGCCCACAAATTGGCACCTTGTCACAGACAGACTGGCTCCAAGAGCGTTCACGGCGCCCCCAAGAAAGCCTGCTCTGTTGTCGATAAATGAACAATCTTCCAGGGAAAGGTCCCCAAAAAACTCTTTTATATCAATAAGAACAGCTGCACCACCAAATCCACTATTGTTCCTGAAAACGCACGACCTCAATGACGTTGTATCGTTGGTATCGACGATTTCTATTGCAGCCCCTCCAAGGGTGGAGTCTGCAATGTTGTCAACGAACAAGCATCCGTCGGCGGTTTTCGATCCTTCCTTAAAGAAGACAAAAGCTCCAGCCCAGAATGCAAGATTTCCGGAAACATTGCAGCTCTGGACTGATACGTTCCCCGCAAATTCAAACACGGCACTCCCTTCAAACGCTGTGTTATTTATGAAACTGCAGGATTCCACTTCCAGAGGACTTTCTATCGCGAACACTGATGCACCCACTCCATCCGAATTTCCGTCCGGAAAAATGAACAGCGCCGTATTGTTTGTGAAAATTGTTTGCTGTATTGAACCGAAACTGGCTTTTAACTGTATGCCACCGCCATGCCAAGCGTCGTTGCTGTTGAAAATCGAGGAATCGACAGTCAGATTCGACACTCCAGTAGCCGCAACTGCGCCTCCGACGCCTTCCACAGAATTGGAAGAAAAATTTGTGCCTTTGCTGATAGCGCATCGAATTCCAGATCCACTTATAGCAACTGCTCCCCCCCTGGGAAATGCCGATACGTCTCGAGTGTCCAAAAAATCAGGTATAGTTGCTGACAGCTCCGTAAGGTTCTCCAGGAGACCATCAACGACGTTTTGCAAAATGCTGCAACTGTCCACTGTAATACTTGAAAAAGACTCGGACTGAGCAGCAAGGGCTCCTCCCTTGGAACTCGCCGAGTTCAATTCCAAAACACAGTCGCGTAACGTCAAATTGGTCGACTCCTCTGCGTAAATGGCTCCACCACCCATAACAGCTCTGTTTCGTTCGAAGTCGCAGGTGCTGATGTTGACTGTGGCGGAACGTGCGTACAATGCACCACCCACGCCTGAAGCAGTGTTGTTCCTGAATGACGAACCTTCAAGTGTGACGAGTGACCCATTGGAAACATCCAACGCGGAGCCCTGAGAACCGGAACAATTCAAGAACGTGCTGCTTTCCACCTTGAGATTGCATCCCGAAATTTTGATGCCTGCCGTGCCATTTCTGTTTTCCACAGAATTGAACTCCGTCCCGACGATGTTCACTAGTCCCAAGTCCGAGTCACAGTTGTTGATCTCAATGGGAGCTGACCCGTCAAGCGAGCAGTTCGCGATGATAAAATTGGACAAAGATGTGCCATGCGACCTAATGTCAAAGATGGGCCCCTCCGCTGGGCACTGGAAAACGGTTTTCGCGTCCGATTCGCTGGATCCCAAGCTCATGGGCTTCCGCACTGCAATCGTTTGCCTCGGGTTGACAGCAGATACAGCAAAAATCAGCGTTCCGTTGGGTGGAACGCAATCCAAGAAGGGCTGCACGTCATTGCCGGTCATGTTCAGGGCGTCTTCCGTAATGATGGTAACGGTTTCATTTGAGGTACGGTTGAACTGAAACGAAGGACAGTCCAACGAAGGCTCCGATTCGTCCGCTTGCATCATGGTGAGGCTTGGCCCAAGCAGGAGAAGAAGACATCCCAGCAGCAAGGCTGGGCTTTCAAGCCAATTGGCCATGGCGTCCAAAGGCCCGCCTGTAATCTGTCGAAAAGATGAACCGCGAAGAAGGTGAAGCAAAATGTGCGATGAAGCTGCGGATTGAATCTGGGATAGGTACGCTGCGGTTGCATTAGCATTGAGATGCTGAAGCGCAGGGCGTCGAATTCGCTGACGCTCACGTACCTTTCAGGCTGCAATTTGTAAGTATGCAGGTCTCAGCGAATTAACTAGCAACATTGGTGAGAAATTCATTTGCAAACTTTGCAATTTGACACAATGCAACCTGTGCCGCTCGCCACTGTAGAAAATGCACAATGTAGAAGCAAGCTGTGACCTCTCTCAAGGTATGTCTGCAGATTCTGGACAGCACTAGAGAATCCGCGCTCGCGTTTGCACAGTTCATAAAGCAGCAGAAACAACAGAGCCTCTCCACCAAGGGAAATGGGAATACGCAAGATCGTCTTCTGCACAGGCCATTGCTATTTGTTAAATCTGGAGCCACCTGACGTTCGGACGATGGCGCGTACCGTAGTACATGGAGTATACCGTCCTCCACACTGTACACCACTGGCCATGCTCCATAACGTAGTGGCGATATCCAAGGGCCCCCGGGCTATTCAGCACCCTCCCGCATTGTCCTCCATGATCAACGGTAATTTTACAGGGGTTTGCGTCAGTCATTCCAGCTTGTGTGGGTACTGATTCTGTTCAGCCCAGTATTGCTAGCCACGGTGAGTCACGTGTGGAGGAAATACTCTAAATATTAAACCCATATGCATGGTAACGTAAGGATGGGCCTTTTTTTGATGAGGAAATATAAATAGTAACGCAAACTTTGGCAATTCTGTGCGGAGCAACGTAAACAAATAAAAAACAACGCTCTGGAAAACAAAACGCGGAGCAAAGAATGTAAGCACCAGGACGCCAGGCCCCTTTCAATGTCGAATCAACGAACGCTGCGCAAGCGAACGGTTGCGGCGATTTCCTGATGGTGCTTTGCTGGCAAGTATGTGGTGCTCCGCCAAAACCCCAAGCCGCGGCACGCCGCCCGAGCGGGACGCGTCTGCTCGGGCGCCAGGAACCCGACACGGTTTGACTCCTTCCGCCGCCCATTGACCCCAGGACCTCCCACAGCACACAGGCAGACGTTCTGAAGACTATCGTGGCATTGTCGATGCCAACGGAGCCGCCCATGCACTTCCTCGCTCTCACAGCCAGCCTTGGAAACCCACCAAAAAGCAGCGGAAGCGCTCGACGGTAAGCGTGCCTTGGCAAAAGGTCATATTGGGCGTGTGCGCCGCGCTGCAAGATGTCCAGTCTTTGCTCCCCCCCAAGAAAAGGTAACAGCACGTGGCCGCGGCGCTGAAGTGCGCGCGGGCTACCCGTTCTGTGCACCGAATCCGTCAGCGCCAGGCACACAGCTGCTTCTCTGGCCAGAGTTTGCGGAGCTGCCTTTCCGTTGCGCGTTTGCGTGACCCTCCCCCATGCGTGCCCTCTCTCGGGCTGACGGTATCTGAGGTCAATGCCCTGGCGTACGACAGACAGGCAAGACAATGACATGAACAGAAACACGCAACACGAGTTTCCACCCTGGGCGGCGTCCTGATCTGCGGAACCGTTGCGCTCCTGCAACTAAGGAAAGAGCTCCAGGCGACCTGCCTCGCCAATTTGGCGACCCCATTGACTGACCCCTTGCCTTGCTCAGTCCGGAATGGACAGCTGGGGCGGAGCCAGCAAATCGAAAGACCAGCGCGTTTCTGCAATCTTTACTGCAGCATCGCGGCTCAGCAGGATAGATCGGTCGAAAAGAACGCCGACCAGCTGATCCCGAGTTGAAATTAGCTCAAGCACTAGCGGTGGCGGCGGCGGCGGCGGCTCGATTCTTGGGTTCAGGGTTGTGCGTGTAGCAAGGCTCACCTCCGGAAGTTTCAGCCGGTTGGTGTCTGGTTTCACCTGGAGTCTGCGCTGCGCCGTGCTCCGAACAGCTCGCTGTTGCCGCAACTGGGCGGGCTCGCGCCTGTGGGACGGTCGGTCCAGAGCATCACGGTGCTCCAGCTCTGTAGCCTCATTCCAGGGATGACGGCGACTTCCCAGCGATGGCTTCGCGGCAACGCCATCATCCACGAATGTCGTAGAGGGCTCCTTCCGTTCGTCTGGGCCTTTCCATTGCACTTCGCACCGCAAGATCTTCGCTTCGCCCGTAATGCCGCGCTCCAACGGCTGGGGTTGCGCCGACATGAATCGGTTACACACCGTGTCAGCATGACGCTGGGAACCAGGACCGCCATAGCAACACAGCGAATCCAGGAGCCGGGAGGTTCAGCGTTGGGAGGAGGGGGCGGTACGGTGCTGGCTGAGGTATATATTTCGGCTCTGCCTTCGTTGCACAGCTGGTGTTCTCCTTGGGTTTCGGCGGCGGCTTCGGGCTGCACCCGTGCTCGCCCACCCGCACCGGTTGGCGCCCGCGGTGGTGTCCGTGAAGCTCATCATGGGAACGGCCGTGTTCGCATGCCTGGCGGCAGTTGCCCTCATGCTGCCCTTCGCCAGCTCCCAGCTGGGTGAGTGCGCCCCAACAAGATCGGCGTGTGCCCGTGCCCTCACGAACAGTCGTTTGGCCGCTGTGGACCCTTCTTGCGATCCCCACGTGCGCTGACAAACGGGCCCATGGTCTACACGCGCTGCATGCCTCTGTGGTGTTTCGTCGACGCACGCGAGCGTGTACTCACCTAGCATCCTTGCGGCGTTTCGGTCTCGTCCCTTGTGCCGTTCCCTGTTCCAGCACGTCGACGTGCTTCCCAAGCTGACTATATAGTCAAGAGAATATATTCTCTTCCTTTTTCTCATTGTGCTGAGCTCAAGACGTGGCTCTACTGACAAAACTGAAGATCCCATAGGCGAAGGGTCACGATGGGGATTGCGCAGGGTCTGCACTAAATTCCGCTGCCGTAGCGCCGTCGTGTTGACAGGATGCGGAAATGCAGGGCCGCTGGCCGCAGCTGTTGTCATGCGTCATGCCCCTCCCCTTCCACCGCGCCCTGTTGCAGCAAATGCGCCTGGAGGCAGCGACTCGAGTTATCGGACTCAAGAACACAAGTTTACGCGGGTTGAAGGATTATGACCTCTTGAGCGCCCTCCGATATGTTGGGAGTGGGGATGCAGGGTTGGGATTCGGCCAGAGTTGGGCCGACCTGGTGCGCGCCGATCATCTTGGTATCCTTCCCCAGCGCCTTCTGACAGTCGACGCGCTGATCGATAGCGGGATAGGGATCGCTTGACTATCTTCCAATGTGCCAGGAACCTGTCTCTGACGGCGAACGAACAGGGGACGCCAGTGATGATTAGCTGATTTTGGAGGGTTTTTGAAAATGGGCGAGCCGAATGTGATAGCAGCAAATGAACTATGCAGTTGTACTGCTGAGTGTTAACATCAGCTGTGTTCCTCGTCATACGCAGAAGCCCATGAGAGCCGAGGCCAACTGCGATTGAGTTCTTACTGCTTTGTGTTCCGCAGAAGAACTTGAGCTACATTGATCCCATTGACGAAAATGACTTTTGAACCTCAAAGCGATTGCGGGTGATGGCCATGTGCATCTTCAGCCATGTGAATATATCTGCGTGTGAAATTGGCAGGGCCCGTCGACGTTTTTGAAGCTCCCAATTTCGGGAGATCTGGCAACGTTATAACACCGTGCATCGGGGATGGCCTTCTTGATAGAGTTCGCACCGAGTGCTGCATTCTGTCCTTCAGGCAGATCCAGGAAACTAACCTAGGAATCAACTGCTTCCAGGACCCTGAAATCAGGTGAGAAATGCCGATGATCGCATATCAGCATGTCCTTATTGCATATGTGCGCGAATACCCCAATCTGTTCTGAAAGGGCCGAATTTGATTTAATGAAATAGAATCGACAAGGCGAACGGCGATGTGAGTGGCTTACTGTTTGCCATCAGCTATATATTAAGGTGACGAAACATGGCCGCCCACCATCCCAGTGCCGTCGCTGTGATGAATGCCGTGCTCATTAAGTGCACTGACCATTGTTGTGTTTTCGCGTTGCAGTGCCAGCAACATACGCAGCAGATCCAGGACCTCGAGCTCGGGCCCCACGGAGCCGGGCGAATTTACGGTGTCCGACATCAGGATCTGGGAGGATGATTTAGGCTTTGCATGCTTCTGCGCGTTTGAGTTCTGCCCTGCCGCTTCTCCTGGTGGCGCTCCTGGTGGCGCTCCTGGTGGCGCTCCTGATGGCGCTTCTGCTGGCGCTCCTGGTGGCGCTCCTGGCAGTACTCCGAGTGGCACTGGCAGCAGTCCAAAACCGCGCAGTCCATCGTACTCGACTTCTACCAGGCCATACGGCTCGAGCGGCTGAAGCCACCATTTGTGTGGATGGCGAAGCTCTTGCATTGGTTACCATTTATAGGGTGTCCTGGTGCCCGCATCCGTATGCGGCCGGCATTACAAGGGATCCTGTACCAGAGAGAGTGTCCCTCTTCCAGGGACTTTTGTATTCCTTTTTTTGAGCATGGATGCTTCTAAATGTTGGCAACCTGAACCAGCAAGGGGCCACGCGGAATTTGACTTCGTTGCCGTGCGGTGCGTTGGTGTTTCCGCACGAGCCACGTGACTGTGTTTGGAATGAGTTCTGAGGGAATGGGAGGAGCATTATATGATCATGTTTAAGGGCGACAATAGAGGGCGAAAATTCTGCAATCATTGAATGTGCGGATGTACTGTTCTGAGTATGCATGTTATGTGATTTGAACTAGCAGTGCAATCGTCGGTTTTTCAGCATATCTAAGCAGTGTATGCATGCATGAGATCTCATGTATTCAATTGAAGACATACTCTTGTGTTGTTGTAGTGGACCTGGTCACAGCGCTGCGCTTACTGCATTGCAGCACAGCATTGCATGAAACTTTGGAACAGTCCAAAGGCTAAGTTGGTTTTCCACCATGGTCTTATGATGCTCGAGCGATCCTAATCATCACAAAATTATCCAAACAATTATTGCTCAAACGTTTTCCAATTTCTCACTGGTACGGCCGGTGTTGGTTGAGATTAGAACAGCTGTTGGTCGATATGCTCGATATGCTCCTGTTATTGCACCATCGCTGCTCTGTAAGTACCAAGATGAATTGTACATAAAGCGATATGGATTTCCCGCACATACGGGCCTGTAGATTCTGCAGCTTGCATTCACATTTTGTTCTGTTGCTAAGCTGGAAATCCTGTAGCATAATATTTCTTCTATGCGGAATTAATCATCCTCAAAATGAGAAATGCATTACAAGACATAAAACTTCAAGGACATACTAGAATCGTAAAGATTGGGTCCCAAAACCCTTAACTACAAGTTTCCAAAAAGTAGTTCCATTTGCATGGCCATCACAGTTGCCCAAAATGCGTCCCAAAAATGTGCATGCTGATTCTTCATTCGCTAGAGACCTGCATGGTTCTGGTCGATCGTGGAAGGCCATCATCGCAGCATTGATGATTTCCGAATTCTCGTTTATCCTTGATGTTCGATACGAAGACTTAAAGCAAGCGAAGAATGCTAGGGTCCAAGGCATTCAAGCTTGGGCATTTGGGATCACTGGCCATCTCTTAAAATTTTGCGACAAAAATGGTTGCTTTAACGATTTCACCAGTGGCAAATTAATTAGGTCATTTCTCCTAATGATTCATGTGTTTTATTGGCTCCAGTCGCATGCTCTCATACAAATGACACAACAAGCGCGGAATCTGCACCCACACCCATGTGATGGTCATTAAATCGCGTCCTGACCACACCACAAAACTCAGAAGGGAAATTGACAGCAGGGGATCATCAGTTGGTTCGCCCCCAGTCACAACATGGTGCTGATCGCCGCCGAACAGGCAACGCATTTATTGTACGGGGGCCGCTCAGAAGGACCCATTTTGTCATTTGTACCCCCGCATAAGACCCCCGTTGCCATTCTGCCTCTGCAATTTCTGATGTTCATTGCCGTATCGCTGCTACACATGGTAAATGTGTTCTTATCCATTACAACAATCTGGCAGCGTCAATGGCAGCTGTCATATTTCACCTATCCGGAATTAATTATCCACTATGACTTCGACGCTTCATTATACATCAAAAAAGCTTCATTCACTCGCGAAAAATGGACCAAATAACACTTGCGAACACACATAAATCACATTTCATCGAAGTTCCGCACGCTAATAATACAAAATAACACAAACAGTAAATTTGCACACGTTTGAATAGGTGTAATCTGGCCTTTTTTTCTTAGTGATTTCTCAACAAAACTACTTACAAATTCTCGCCTAGTTCTTTAGACTATGCGGTGAACACATTTTTTCTGGCCCTTCTTGGTGATTTCTCAAAAAAAATACTCACAACCTCGATTTTTTAGAGTATGCGGTCAAAATTTTGGGCCAATATGTTAGGTATTGCGGATGTAGTACCTCCGTGTAGCAAGGGTCTTCCTGCAAGAAACATACCCGTTTTTCAACATCGCTGCTAGGGCGGCCATTTTAGCTGTTTTGAGGGGCACGTTTTTGCGGCAGCACTACTGAGCCGCCCGCGCAAAGCTTTCCACACCGTTTGGATAGAGGATGGTGGAAGTGCTCGCAAAGGAGAAAGTCAACAAAAAACGCGTCTCGAAAGCACTGATCGTGGAAGTGTGCCATGTATTGCGGCTGAAATTCAAGCTTGCTTAGTCAATCAGAGATGGCCTCCACGTACAGTTTTCTGGACCTCAACTTTTGGGCCTCCAAATCCACAGAGAGGGATACCATAGGAAGCCCCCCAAATCCCATGCAGATGCTTGAGAAAGGTGGTGACCATCAGCCCATTCAGCGGTGGACAGTTAGCTGGGGGCCTTCCTAGATGGGAATGGTGAATCGAGCATTTATCGACGTTTGAAGGGTTTGAAGTTGATAAGACGGATTAAATGGATAAAGCTGTGTCTTTCAAAGGGAAAGGCACTTGGTAGGCTGCGACAGGTTGCAGTCCACACCCAAGACTTGGCAGATCGTGGCATTTTGTTGGGTTTGGGTCGGGCTGCTCCCAAAAGCAGCGATTCAAGCCTTAAATCGAGACAGAGTGTCCAAGCAAGTCCAGAACATAACCTTACAATGACAGTGCGCGCAGCTTCATTATTTCCAAAACTTTGGCCACTATTGACAATAGATCATTCTGGCCATTCTCGATCGTGCTGTTGTGGTAAGAGCGAATTTCGGGGCGGCAGGTCCAGCCGCCAGGGACGACAATGACTTTATTTTTCAATCACTAAGGTTAATGGAATGGGCTGCCCGGCTTGTATTTACATCAATGAGTGGGTGAGCGATGCCTCAGTACGGTTAACTGTTACCTGTCGCGACGGTGCGTGCTGTCGCGCAAGCAACCCAAAATCTGAGGGGCATCATTATTGCAGTGAAACCGATTCACTGAATCGGTTTGGAAACATGCCGCAATGTAGTCACATGCACGGCCACCAGCTCCCCAGCGGCATCCAACCCTGGCGAGTGGCCGCCTCCATGGCGATCCCTGACCTGGCAACGCACGGGCCCACATGGCAGCAAAGCAGTGGCCGCCCCACAACGCCTAGCAGCACAGCCGTGACTGGTGCATCACTAGGAACAGGGCGGGGGGAGCTTGTCCAGCTGATGCGACCACTGCGTGTGCGATCGGCCGCAGCAGTCTGATACCTGATGAGGGAAGTGCATGCATGATTAACGTCAACCATCAAATGGAGCCGTGCTTCATCGGCATGAAACAAACTGAAAACCAAGCGAAATGACGCCGTTATGGTTTCAAACATATTTACCGCAAAATACCATTTTTTACAGTTACTTTTGGTTTCAAGGTTGGATTTTGTCCACTTCCGTCTAGGTACAGCCACGGAAGTTTTCAGCCACCTAAGCACGGATTAGCGGCTGCCACGCATTCCAGAATCTCTCACTTTCTGCTGTTGCTAGCGCAGTGTCCATTCTGTGATTCGCTGTATTGGCCTCAACCAATGCCTTTCTTTTGGTCGGCGCCAGCACGCGTAGTTTCCACACTAGAGCTCGGCGCTAGCCGCCTGCGCCGTCTGCTAATGTAGTTTCATTTTCTTGCCGTACTGTCCATTTAAAAAATGAGAACTTGCCGTATTGTCCGGTAAAGTGTCTGGTGGGAGAGGGGAAGGGGAGGGAGGGAGGGAGGGAGGAGGAGGAGGGAGGGAGGGAGGGAGGGAGGGAGGGAGGGGGAGGGAGGGAGAGGAGGAGGGAGGGAGGGAGGGAGGGAGGGAGGGAGGGAGGGAGGGGACCATGGGTGCTGTTGTGGCCCCGCAGGGTACTGTTCCGTCCACGCAAGATGAATGGCGCCAGTGGCATGGCAAGCGGCCCTGGGCGGGCACCCCAAGGCTTGGCGTGGTGGTGGAGAGCCACAGAATGGGTGATTAATTGGCGCCTGGCAGGCGCCCATTCCCGCCACCCGGGGGGACCAATCTTGTCTTCCGTGGGTGGCAAGAGCGGGCGTCCACGGGGTGCCAGATTTGCCTCGTGGGCGTCCCACCCCACCACGCGCGGCGACCAATTGAGGCCCCTGTGGGTGACTGAAGTGGGTGCACACGGGATGCCTGACTTACCAAGAAAAGTGGCACCTCAACACGCGCCCACTCCCGCCACTAGCGGGAGCGGGCACCTGTGAGGCGCCGTTTTGCTAAGAACTTGGCGAGTCGCAGGCTCCCACTCCCACCAAACGCCTGGGCCTGGATTGGCGCCCACAGGTGGTGGAAGTTGGCGCCCGCGAGGTACTATTTTTGCCAAGAAGATGACGCCTTGCGAGCGCAAGTGGACCCAAGTGGGCGCCTTGGGGGGCCCAATCAAGGCCCACGCGGGTGGCGGATCAGGCGTCCGCAAGGCGCCATTCGTTTGGCGCTTGTGCCCACCCAGGTCGTGCAAAATGGCCCCCTGTGCGTGCGGCAAGGACAACCCTTGCAATCCCACAATACTGCGCCTGGCTCCGCCTTGTTGCGCCGCGCCTGCCCCGTGCGGTGAGAAAGGGAGCGCCACGGTCAGCGACATGGTGGTCGCGGGGGAGGGCTCGCAGTGACACGACGTGACTTTAGCATTTCCTTTCCGCTCCCTTCCACTCCCCAGCCCCGATTTCCCCTCCCATCCACTCACTAGGCACCGATTACCGCTCCCTTCGCTCCCTGCCGCTCCGTGGTCCCTGATTGCCACTCCCTACCGACCATCAGGCCCCGGTTCTTGATAAATTACCGTTGCTTTATGGATGGTAACGCGGTCATCTCAATTGCGGATGGTAGCGCCAAGCTCTATCCCAAGCATTGGCGCATCTAACAAATTGGTGCTGTCCAACACATTGACCTGTATCTTAACGTTCAGCCACAACCTTTGCACAGCTCTTGTGGACATCCCAGACTACACTCTGAACCCTGATGCCGCCCATGAGGGAGTCTGTTTGGAATCACGCTGCACCTCTGGTAAACCGGTTGACCAATGCATATCTCTCCTACAGCGAGAGCTCTGTCTCATCCATCTCGTCAGAAGGACAAAACCATCTCGCCATACCCTGCAGCAGGTCTCACCAGAATGCAAGGCTTCATACCAGCTTCTCCTGACGTATTCCAAAAACGGCAGTGTCGTTTGCTACATTTGAGGGTTCCAGAGATAGTTCTCTGAAAGCTGTCGGTGCAGTCACACTGAGTCAATATGGAGCATTGAGGTTGATTTGGCCGGAATTTCTGAATCACGCTTCTGGACCTCCAATTGCACGACTGGATTTCGGATACGACATTTGCAACAGGGGTGGGAAGCTGGGGAGAGTGCAAATCGCAGTAGATCAGCGGCATGCAAGTCGCGATATGTTCGAGTCCTCGATAACGGGACACATCTCCTCAAACGCCCAATCAAATGTGTTTCATCTTCCGGGGCTGCCTCCATCGCCTGCCATCATTTCAAGCAACCCATTTCCTCAACTCTCCATAATGGCAAAGCGCTGTTTGCTGCCATCCTCGAAGATATCTTGAATTTATGTTGTGTACATTTTCCATGTTGTTGGTTCACCCGGGCATGCTTTCATTGATTCTGAGGGGTACGGGAGGAGGTTGTTCTTCAATCGGACACCATCGGCGTCAAATTGCAGCTGATGACGCATCAGGTGCAATCGCACATCTGCTGCCACAACAATATGACACACCTGTTGAGGAGAACGCAGCACAACCCAGTACTACAATCTGTTGACTTTATACTTCATGAAATAATGGCGTCAATATTCTACTGGCGTCACCACATGTCATACTGCGATGCCATTAGGGTCACTATATTGTATTTCCCAAGCCCGTAAATGTCTACACGATAACAGAATGGTGCACAAGCTCAACAGACATTGAATCTGAATTCGCAAATGAACGTGGCATTCCTTACAACGCGAGCTGCAGATCTCACCCGAAATCCGCATCTACCCCTATCAACATTCTTCTCTGTTCCTGGGTTCCCAAAGAAGTACATACCCATGCCCGGGTGTTAATATCCACACAGAGACTCTCATCGGAGCTCTTCGGGTTCGCCCTGTCGAAATGAAGTCGGTTGCACCGCTGTGATTTCGGAGCGTCCTTACTTGCATGCACTTGCGTCCCTTCAAAGTGTAACAAATTCTGTAAATTAGTGGATTTGTGACTACAGAGCTGCATCCACGTCGCCAAAATGATCCATGCTCGATGGCTGCACGCCCTGCAGTTTTGCCTGCCTTAACGAAGGGGAAGGGTGATGTCTGTTCGGCTGCAGCTAAACAAACTGCTTTCGTCTGATTGACAGTTTTCAAGCATACATAGGCAGGCTTAAAGTTCTTCGCAGGTAGGGACACTGGTGACGTAAGAACGAATACAGATCCCGCATCGTTGAAAAATGCAAGACCATTACTGGGATGGAAGCGGCGTGGCCCACAGTGTGCTGAACTTGTCGATCAGCCGCGTGGTCTCATACCACCTGGCATGATGGGCGATCGAAGCTGCAAAGCAATGATGTATGGCTGTGTTTGGCGTTGTGATCGCTCTTAGGAAGCGTTTACTGCACTTGCAAAGCCGGCAAAACCCGGGAATTTCCTATGCGATGCATTTTTTCATATCTAGCCCATTTTTTCCAATTTTCTGCGTATGACTTTCAGAGGCCTGCCCATCCAATTCTTTACCCAAATCATCCACTTCTGCGATCAAGGGTTCACATGAAGTTACCGGCATGACCCGGTGTTGATATCTATCGTTTTGTGTCGGCATCATCTACACGGATACGAATACCGGGCAATAACGGCATTGGAAACAATTGTGCACCAAGTGTCCTCTTCAAATCCAATTCAGATTACAGGGCAAAACGAAAAGTGCGTCGGATAGTGAGATCGTTCCACATGTGTCTCGTCCGACAACATTCCCATAAGCAGATCAAACACAGCCCGTGTATCGGCAAGGGGCGCACAGCATCTGAACGTCAGACCTTCCTTTCGAAATTGCTTGGTAGCGGCTGCCCTTGAACCAGAGACAGGCAGCACACACTGAGGCCACGTAGCTGCCACACCTAAGTTTGTTGGCACCTGTTTCCACGTTCTTGTTATTCCCCACAAGGAACGCCCCTATCACATGACGTTAGTCAAATCGTATCAACCTCATTCCATTCAGTATTAAGCTTGCAGGAGCGGCAGTTCAGCAGTTACTTTTCGCAGCTGCGAGATGTGGACATGCGGAACAGCCGTTCAATTGCTCGCCAGTTGCACCAAGCCCTCCGCGATAAGCTCAACCTGACCCCTGCTTTCCGCTCGTCGAGGGTGTCGTAGTAACGGTGAACGAGGGGGTATGAGGGGCCGACGGCGGGTAAGATGGACGATCGGCAGGGCACATGACGATGGGGCAGAAGCATATATTCCCGTTCTCATCGTCGAAGATCCTGGTGTTCGACACTCGA
The DNA here is from genome assembly GCA_905146915.1 of Ostreobium quekettii. Taxonomy (NCBI): domain Eukaryota; kingdom Viridiplantae; phylum Chlorophyta; class Ulvophyceae; order Bryopsidales; family Ostreobiaceae; genus Ostreobium; species Ostreobium quekettii. Next base: position 38,857 of record CAJHUC010002959.1, read on the forward strand.
AAGCTGCCGTCGTCCGGATCATCCGGCAGAAAACTGAATGACGAAGAGCCGCTCTGGGCATTCACACGCGCACGCACAAAGCTGTTGCGGTAGCCCGACGAGCTAAAAACAACACAGGAACAAATCATCGACACAAATTACGAAGAGAAATCCTTTTACCTCCATCAGACCTGCTGAGACTTGGATGGAACAATTTCAAGTTTTTGCAATTTCTGACGCGATTCCTTGCGAGTTTTCGTTGATGATTATCTAGATGTGCTGCAGCACGCCGCTTGGTGGCAGGTGCTGAGAACATTGCAAAAATGTCACTGCGCATTGGCATCATTGTCACTGCCGTTCGCCGGGCTTTGCGAGGGGCAAAACATCCTCAAAGCTCACCTAGAGGACCCGCCAATGATATCAGCTTCGTTGAGAGGGCAGGGGTCAATGCCTTCAATGTCCCCAGCGAGCCTCGCCCTCGGTATGCTGCAGCAGTCCCTTCGAACAATGTCGAACTCATTGGGCCTCCCTGGGGGCCCGCCAATGCAAGCCTGGTCGACTCTTTCCAGGCGCTCGAATTCGTCGAAAACTGTGAATTACACTGACGTCAGCTCCAAATTGGGACGGGCTGCACTAGGAAAAAAGTGCCAAATAACACGTGTTCAAACGTGTACAAAGTTTACGGGTTTGGGTTATTTTTGTGCTCCTAGCGTGCAGAACTTTGTTGAAATGTGTTTTGTGTGTGTGTGTGTGTGTGTGTGTGTGTGTGTGTGTGTTCGCAAAAGTGTAATTGGGTCCTTTTTCTGCCAGTGCTGGTAAAACTTGCCCCGTTTCGCTCAACTCCTGCCGTGTCTGAACGACTTGAGCGGCCGAAAACCGTGTTTCAGCAACGCACAGTGGGCTTCCAAGCCTGGCTAGTTCGTGCAATTGAGTGCCCCTTTCCGGCCCAGTTCATCAGGTCACAACGACGGAGAACTGACGTTGATGCACCAAACCCCGCGCGTCTAAACGGGTCAGTCACAATCCTGCCAATTGAGATATCGGCACAGTTAATACATCCAGTAGGAAGCACAGACCACTGCTGCCACATCCCGTCGTGATGCCATTGACCTAACTTATGAATACCTTACATTTGCTACACCCAGCAGCATTTTAAGTCAAATCACGAGCCCAATTGTTGGCCGCGTGACCTTTTGAGGGCATGTGAATCGCGCCAGGACACCACGAGGGCGCACACCTGTTGGCCAACCGCCAAATGGAATGTTTGCTGTGGGCCCGCTGGATGTACGGGGGGTGCGTTGGCTTTCCACCGAGCCAGAAAGCTGGAACCCGCCCCTTCAACCAGACGTGCCCGGTCGCATGCCAAGAGTGCGGGCGGACAGGTGCACGAGCGCCGAGCGACATGTCCACCATCCCAGCCCTCCGCGACTATTCAGCGCCTGGCTGCCGAAATCGCGAAAAGGTGATGACGAGGTGTCGTCAACCTTGTAGCGGGTTGTCGGTGAGGCGCACATTATGGCAAGATGCCGCTGAAGGCCACGCCCCCTTTCGAAACCCATCCATGACAAGAAAGGCGAAGACCGACTCGAGCTCCGTAACCCTCACGGTTTGTAGTCAAGCAGATCGTCAGCGCCACGCGCGGGGCGCCACGTACGGCGCCTGTGGATCCGCACCCCACCGTCGGACGCTCGACTGCGCGGTCGACCGAAGGCAGATCCATTGCCATACCCGCTTGCTGGCCGAGAGCCGCCAAGGGCGCGATGGCGAGCGCCAGCACGAGCACGCAGGAGGTGGCCGCCATTCTCCCGGCAGCACCGAGGGATGGGCCCCGGTGGTGGAAGGAACCTGTTCTCAGCAGAGTTTGCGTGCGTAGCAAAGCGTGGGGCCTCCTCCCAGCTGCCGCCTGGCACCCAGCGGGGGGCTCCTTCAAATAGGTGGTTGCGACCTGTAACTTCACAGCGTCAGTGTGATGTGGGACCGCTGCACTGGACAACTTCGCATCACGTGACCAGGGCTGGTCCTTTCATCCCCCCAAAACTCCATCAAATCGGGGCCCAGGCCATTTGTTGTCACGCCGTGGCGTCCGCCCTGTAGCTGCGGCGGCCGCCCAGTGGGGCCCACAACATTTGATAAGCGCACCGTAAGCCTGTGCTGGTGCCCCGTTGTAGTTGCGTCACGGTAGTGGCCGGGCATCTTTCTGGTACACCAGCATTCGGGAGCTGCTCGGTTTCCGCCGCCAGCCACACAGATTCGCCTAGGTTCTCGCGGCTGGACCTTTCACCGTGCTGCGCACCTCTTCCTCAGGGGCGGGCCGCGGGGCCTTCGGCGACAACTTCGCCGAGGTTCTGTGTCGGCGCGCAGGCCAACGTGCTTATCCAGGTTAGCGTGGACTGGGGCAAATGTCAATGCGTGGGGCGCGCGGCCCAAACCGCCATGCCACATGTCGCCACTAGAGCAGACACCTCGATCGACAGTCTTGCTGCGAGTGCGGTTGTCCTAATATAGGCATGCTTGTGGCATGTCGCCAGGCGCGGGATCGCTGAAGGCAATTCTTTGGCGTCGCGGCGCATGCGGCGACGTGGTCGTTTGTCCATCGGGAGCACTGGGAGCGTTTGGCGGCCCGTTTGTCTTCAAACGAGGGCCTCCAGGTGCGCCGGGTTCCCATGGATTGCCATGTGGTGCCGAAACGGAGGGGATGGTCCCGGTCAACGGCGACGCCGGTCCCGGCCCTTCCGTAGGTATTGTACATCGACGCCGGGGGCCTATCTAGCATCTGGCAGCATGCGTTTCCGAAGATGTCTTGCCCCAACAGTTCGACGCCTGGACACGCTGCCTCGCTTGGGACTGCGCGCTGTGCACTGCACCTTCAGGTTTGCTGTCGGGGCGCTCCTCCGGCAAGCCGCGTGACACTCTCGCTACCACCAAGGATTGGCCGAAAACCAATCAACGCGTTTGGCACTGGCTGCATGTTGGTTACATGCTAAGACTGATGTCCAACTTATTAACTGGCGGCCAGGCGGCAGCTGTGCATCATACATGCTGTGGTGCAGTACGCCCCAACTCAGCGGGCAGGGCGCGCCTGTGGCTTTAGGACCTTATCAATGTCATACATTACCAGCGTGGTGCCTCCGACCGCACCCATCTCCGCATTTGGAGCTGGCCGTAAAGACAATCGCGGGGGCTATTGGCGGGACATTGATGTTGCCCTTGTGAAAGGCTGCGCATTCCCGTGATTTTCTGGTGCGGCCCAGGTGTGCATCCGAGAAGCCTGATTGTGCAAGTACGTGCTCTATCGCATGTCAGCGGCAGTTGCAATACGCCATTTTCATTCATCACGCCCACTGTAGGCCTTCGTACGTAATGTCCATTCAACAAGTTGCCGATGTCGGACAATAGCACACCGCAAAGCTGTCGTATCGAATCAATGCTCTTTCTGTGCCCATTGAGCTGCCAGGCGCCGCAGAATCCTTGGCAGATTTGCCTGGACCCAGGTCTACCTCAGCGACGCTTCTCTTGGGTATCGAAGGAAATCCTCTGAACTCCGGAGTAGGCGGAAGTGCAGGAACGGTTGGTCGTCATCGCAAGCCCCAGTGGCAATGGCAGGAACAGCAATATGTGATTTCCGAATTATGTGCCCCTGCCCACAGTTTCACACTACATTTGGACGGTGCGGTGTTGTGCTCGAGATATGTCGCTTCTGTAATGGAAATTTCGCTGCTTTGCAGGGCCACATTATTCTGGTCCAGGCCCTGCCGTGCGGCATGAAGAATCTGTCCGTACGACTTCTGGTTTGTAACCTTCTCCTTCTTTTCTTTGTTGCGAAACTTGTGACAGCGCAAGAAAATCAGCCACCGACCAATTTCAATTGCTCTTTGCTTGGCAATGGCGACACCTTCAGCGGGGCATCGACAGTTGTGACGGAAGACGTCCTGGATGCGGCCGACAATAACCTGCAGTTTGTGGTGGACTGCATCTCCTCCAATGGGTCGATCGTCTTCGATACGCCATCTGTTGAGCCAATCAGCACGATTACTATTGACAAACCTGTCCGAATGGAAGCCAGCGATGCCATTGGAAAAACAGTCTTTTCATGCCCTCCAGGAGGCACAATTTTCGACATCAGGTCTCATGGTGTGAGCCTGGCGAATCTCGTATTCGCCAACTGCTCCACTGATGGCGCGGCTGCGGTACAGGCGGAAGACTGCGGGCCGGGGCCCAACCAGGTGGACATCGTTGGGGTGGAATTCCTGTCCAACGCGAATACCAATGCCACAGCAGGTCTGAAAGTATCCAGCTGCAGGGTCAGGGCAAGAGGCGTCAAATTCATCGACGGCACAGGGACGGAAGGGGGTGCCGTGGCAATTTCAAACAACTCGATTGTTGTTCTGGAAGATTCGTCGTTTGAAAACAACATGGCTTCATTTCGGGGAGGTGCTCTGCATGTGCGATCATCAGCGGTTTCCGTGGCTTCCTGCAATTTCACCGGAAACAACGCATCCATGGACGGGGGAGCCATCTACGCCGAGGACGGCACTAACTTGACTCTGGTTGGATGTAGGCTTGATTCGAATGCGGCGGGATTCCGCGGCGGTGGTTTACACGCCCAATCGGCTTCCACGTCCAACATCTCTGTGATAGGTACTGCTTTCCTAAACAACTCGGTGGATGGTAGCGCTGTTGATTTGGGACAGGCTTCGCTGGCGCTGTTTCCGGTGTCAGCCAATCTGGACATCTCTCAGCTGCCTGCAGGTGGAGGCATGGCGATCAACGGAACTGGCATTCGTTGCACTATTGAAAACGGTGCTCTGTTCGAAGGAAACAACGTGTCTGGGATTGGGGGCGCCATAAGCATTGATGGTGTGGGAGATTTTCTGGTGAATAAAACAGATTTCAGGGCGAACGTGGGTTGGCATGGTTCCAATGTCTATATGGTGTCCTCCGTCTCCAGGCTCAGCCGTGCAGCATTTCTGGACAGTAGGGGAAACTCGTTGGCCGGAGACAATCCTGCTGAGAACGATATTGTTGAAGGTACGTCCATTTGGGCTGTCAACAGCAGAGTTGATGTCGACAACAGCCGGTTCAGAAATAACACCGCCAATCAGGGATCAGCGATTCACGCTGCGTCGAGTAACATTTCCCTGCAGCACTGCAGTTTCGAGGAAAACGTCGATAAGGTGACGGGGTGTATTACTCTCATAAATGCGACCGTTGTCAACGCAACATCCTGCATATTTTCCAACAATGCCGCCATTGGCTCCACGGTTGGCGGTGTGAAGTTGAACAGCCTCGGTGGTGTCGCCATTGCCGTTCAGGGAAGCAGGTTCGCTGCTGCTTCCTGCATCTTTCAGAACAACAGTGCGTTTGTGGGGGGCGCTGCTGCCATGCTGACTGGGAGTGCGGTGTTTGATAACTGCACCTTCCTCCAAAACACTGCGACATTTTCGGGAGGAGCGATTTATGCATCGGAAGGTTCTGGCTTCACCTCAGTCAATTGCACATTTGATGGCAACGCTGCTGGGCTACTTGGTGGTGCAGTTAGCGCAGAAACGCCATTTTTTGACGACCAGGCGGCTGTGGCAACGGTTTCAGGTTCCACTTTCAAGCGAAACAGGGCTGGATTTAGCGATAGACCAGATTCTCTGACAGGCAGCGGAGGGGCGATGTTCTGCGGGGATTTCTCGCGATTCAATGTGGATGAAGACAATTTAGAAGGTGAGCAAATCCAAAACGTCGGTGGAGTGGATGTTTTGGCGGGAAATCTTCAATGTACGTTCGAGGGGACAGAATTCACTTCAAACGCTGCTGGTCTGGGTGGCGCAGTAAGCGGCGTTTTCGCAAACAATATTTCGATGGATTTTGTCGCTTTCATTGAAAATTCTGCAGTTGACGGTGGAGCACTGTATTTCAAGATGGGGGGAAGCAGCGATCCCCAAGAGCTTCGCTTCCCTGGAACATATGTGAGTGGCGGAAACGTGTCCTTCGTCAGCAATGTTGCTCGCAGGGGTGGAGCAATGTTCTCCGTGACCGATGTGTCAACAGCAGACCTGGTGCGCAGCTCAATATCCCACGACAACGTCACGCGAACCACGAGCGACGGAATGAATGGGAATGAAGACGATGTTTTCATGATGGACAGCACTTTCAGGAGGAATGTTGCCAATGATTCTGGAGGAGTGTGGTATTCTGAAAGGACCAGAATGGGTTGCAGAAACTGTACTTTTGCACAAAACAGTGCCAATTCTTCTGGTGGGGCAATACTCATCATGGAAAGGTCTGTGCTTCATGCGAGGAACGTCACATTTGCCGAAAACAGTGCGAAAATCGGTGGTGCACTGTCTGCACGAGACTCTTTCGTGGACATCATGCTGGCGCTGGTGGATAACAACGTGGCAGAAATGGAGGGCGGTGGTTTGCATATTTCTACCCTCGACAGCATCCCATACGGGTTCAAGCTCATTTCCCATGTAGGAAACGCCACTGTAGTCGGAAACAGAGCGCCCGTTGGCGCTGGGTTGTACTTCGTTGTGGAGAATGATCCCCGAAGCACGAGGATTCCAGATGTGAAGAGGATGGCAGTGACGGCCAGCAATTTTTCAGACAACAGCGCTGCGCTTGCAGGGGCAGCCCTGTTTACCAACCGGCCCGATGTCTTGGATGTTTGCTGTGCATGCGATTTGAACAAGACTAGGTTTCCGCAAGGAGAGGGGTTCGAGGTCCTCCGTTTGGGTGTGGAAAACATCTCGGCGATTTCTCCCACGGGGCTCTTGGACACCCCGCGCCCTTGTCCACAGTCGTGGAGCAACAACACGGTCCCCAAGGAGGTTGACAGCGATGTCGTGGGTACAACGGCTCGGTCTACGGAACTGTGTACAGAGGACGGCGCCTGTGCCAGGGACGGCGCCCCCCTCAAGATTTTAAACCATGTCAGTGGCGAGGAATTGGAGAACATCACAGTGCGGCTGCTGGACTCGTTCAACCACACCGCTTTCGGGCAGCCCGACGTGCAAGTGCGTGTTGAGCCTGCTGCACCCGGCATCTTGACATCAGGGCAGCTCATTGCGTTCTTGGGTGCCGTCACGAATCTCACAAGCATACGGTTGCAGGCGGAGGTTGGCCAGACGCATGTTTTGAGGCTGTCGTTCATCACAGGCAACCTGCCCGGCAGAGACATCGAGGTGGAAGTTCGATCGTGCGTGCCTGGAGAGACGCCTTTCCGGAACGAGACCTGTTCGGTTTGCGAGAGCGGCCTGTACAGCTTCGACCCTGGCATGCCATGCGCAAGGTGTCCGGACAATGCCGAATGCCAGGGATCGACAGTGACACCCCGAGATGGCTTCTGGCATTCTACCTCGAAATCGGTTGAGCTTCACGAGTGCATCAATGAAGAATCTTGCAGTACTAATGAGGGCACGATGGAGCGAGGGGGTGGGAAATCAAGGGGCGATTTGTTGGCGGAAAGGGCGATGGTGGCTCACAGCAATGGCTCCCTTCTGGAATTCAGCAGCGACGAAGATTATCCGCAGTGCGCACCAGGATACCATGGCGTACTTTGCGGTGCGTGTGACGACACCCATGGAAAAGTGCGGTCCGGGGAGTGCGTTGAATGCAGAGGTCGGGCAAGAAACGCAATTTTCGCCTCCATCGTGGCGCTTTGGTTGTTCATTGTCGTTTCGGTTCTGGCAAAGAACGTACTCACCGTCGTTTCTGATGAGGAAATCGCCGGTTTGACTGGAGGGGCGCAACAAGGTGTGCCTGCCACCAAAAGGCGCAAAACTTGCCTTCCAAGGGAGTCAACTGATCCCCCGGACGCCAGTTCTTCGGCGGCAGCATCTGCACAACTGTCAGGCAGCATCGCCTTCTTAGTTCAAGGTGCGTCTCCCCCGTACGCCGAAGAAAGCAGGAGCGTACAGGTGCATCATGAAGAAAGTTTGGTGGCGGAGATTCTCAGAAACAGAAACTACTCTTCTGACATCCTCAAGATAACCGTGAACTTCTTGCAAGTCACGGGCGTCGCTGTTTTCATCAATGCCGGATGGACACGCTCTGTCGCCAGGACGTTGGGCGTTGCCGACGCTGCTGCTTCTGGAGGCCAAGGGCTGTTTGCCTTTGAATGCGCCTTCAGCAACATGTCCTCCATTCCCCGGTCGACGCAGATGTCCATCGTCAGCCTGCTCTTTCCGCTCATGCTTCAAGTCGTCTTGATGACTTTGTTGTCAGTCTTCACAATTGCGAAGTCCAGGTCCCTGGCGTTCTTGTTCCGTCGCTGGCATGTGTGCGCTCTGGTTATCTTCTACTTTGTCTACATTGAGATGGCCAGAAACATGGTGATCATTTTCGATTGCGTGAAAGTTGATGAGGGCGATCAGCCCGAAGGCTATGCCGTCGCCGGATCTCGCTACTGGGTGAGAGACACTGACACAATTTGTCGTCAGGGCGGCCACCTAACTCTGACGCTGGCGTTGGCAGTGCCCGTGCTTGTGGTCGTGACATTCGGTTTCCCATTTGGACTGCTGCTGATATTTTCTGCCGGAGACCGTGGAAAATTCGAGACGCCGGCCTTCCTGGGCACATACGGCTTTCTCTACTGGTCCTATAGGCCTGGTAGCCGATATTGGGAGGTAGTCATTATGCTTAGAAAGGTCTGCCTGGCGGCCATTTCTGTGTTTGACTTCTCTCTCCGAGCCAATTTGCAGGCTACGCTGGCTGTGGGAGTGCTGGTGATTGCTGCCATTGCCCACTTGTGGGCACAGCCGTTTGTCACAGTGGGGCCCAACCTGCATCGCATGGAGGCCGTATCGCTCTCATGCTCAATACTTGCTTACTTGACGGCACTGATATTCAACGACCCAAACACATCAGATGCAGGCAAGATCATTGTGTCCGTGGTCTTAATCGTCAGTGTCTTGGGTGTGCTGCTGTACTTGCTCGTGGAGCTGGTGCGAGAGGCCTGGAAGGTTGTCGACAAGATATTGCTCCGGGCACACATCAAAGTGGAGGAAGACACGACAGCCCTGACGAAAGTCCGCCTCCTTGCGGCGTTATGCTGGAGGCTGCTTACCGGCCACACTTCGGACAAAGCTTCCCAGGTCGAATCCATCAATGGATTGCCCGCCTGACCCGCTCCTTCCTTGTTGTTTGCCACCTCGGGGCGCGTTTGAGGCCCACGGCTTGTCTCAGTGTCGTGGACTGCTTTACAGTCAAATGTGATGACACGAGGGCCAGTAGCACGTGGAGACAGATCGACAGCAATGAAGACAGTCATAGAAACCGCTGAGAGGGAGCGGGTGTTTGGGATAGCCTTTCTACCCAATGTTTCGCAATTTGCAACAACGTTGGAATGAAGATATGTATCAGAGCCGACAAAATAGGTGTTCGCCATGCATTTGCTGGTTGTTCTTTTTATTTCGCTCAGCAATAAACTCGATTAAATTGAGCGCGTCTGAGAGATCCAGTTTGTGCCAGGCTCGTCGAAGCCGTGCAGCTGTTCTTCCGTCCGCAAAAGCACTGCAATTCATTGCACGCCAAATGCGGATATGCTTGCACAACGATCAGTCCCTGATGCATCATCGCATGCCCAAGTACTTTGACACATTCGAAGAAGTCAAGTGCGTTGGATGTTCAGTGGAATGCGCTACATACACTGGCGGGGAGGAGCCTCGACTTGGAAGAAGTTGTAGTTGCAAAGGAGCCGCTCCACCACCAAACGAGCCTGGCGCTGAGTAATTACGAAGACAGAAAGCGCCTCAAGAAGAGCGTATGTCCTTTGCCTGAGCAGCTACGTTGTGCATTTGCTGAGTGTGCAGCGGTTGACTAACTCGCAGCATCTTTGACGCAACACACCCTGGCGTCATCCAACTTGAGCGCAAGCCTCCAGCCGAGCTGATACACCCCACCCCGTGAAACCACAGCCTCGCATCGCACGTGAACCAGCCGCACAGACACCGACGGTCTTTGCACGAGCGCAACTGAGACTTATCCTATGCGTCTCTGTGCCGGGCTGCAGACAACTCAACCTTGGCGAGGCTAAGATACCCGCAGGAGCAACAGCCCAGAACGTCACGATCTCACTGCAAGAAATGAAATTAACTTTCCTGTTAATGGCAGAGAACTCAACCTTGGCGAGGCTAAGATACCCGCAGGAGCAACAGCCCAGAACGTCACGATCTCACTGCAAGAAATGAAATTAACTTTTTTGTTAATGGGTTTCTGCCAAGGACGACGACGGGTGGGCTGCACCACTCAATCAGACGGTGCAGTTTGAACCTTGGGTCTACTCAACCCCCGTCCCTTGGGATTTCTGAGGCCCCTAGTACCGTGGGTCTTTCAAAGTACGAAAATACGAGGCGCTGCAGGCGATGGTGCCCTTATCTTTGGCGGGCTTTGGTGGGGCGGCGAGGGGCGGCTATTTAGGGAACCCCTCGGTCCCCCTCCTTATCTTGTTTCGCACCCAGCCCTCCAGCCCTGGAAAGTGGTGTTCGTGGGTATTTGTGGGATGGAGAGTGGTTTGAGGGAGTGAAGTATGGGAATGGGAGCTGACTCACGGGGAGTCACTCACTGAGTGGCGTTGAAGTGTTGGCGAAGTCTTGACGGATGGGAGCCTCGGGTATGTGACATTGACGGTTGTTTGCAAGTATTGTCATGGGGGTACATGACGGGGTGGGCACAGGAGACTGGTAAGGCAGAAACGGCGCAATGAACTGTGATCATGAGGCTGAACCAGCGAGAACTTAATCCAAGCTTGTCATGCGCCCCCAATGTGGGCGAGCGACTCGTTCCCGACAGCAAAGAGGGCGTTTCAAAGCATTTGGTGCTTCGCGGCGACCAGGCTTGCGCTCAGCCTTTCGGGATGCGCCACGGTGGGACGAAGCGTCATGTTTTAGTCACTGTGGCAAGAAGACAGCTGCTTCCAGCGCACGGCACGGCCGATTTTCACCAGAGCGTAGGCTCGATCGCAATCCTGCAGCTCCTCGCTACAGTCTACAAGAGTAAGAAGGTCGAATGCCAGTGAAGGAAAGACAATCACCGCTGGTCTCTTGAGGACAGGTATGTGATTTCCCAACGTGCACATAAGTTCAGTGGAAATACGCAGACCAACTCCAGAAGAACGGACCCTAACTGACTAATGCAATGGAGTCCCTCTTGCAGGGATGCATTAATAGACGTCGTTTTGACCATCGGCACCTGCATTCAAATGCAAATGAGCTCTTTCGCCCACCAAAATACAATTGGGATGTTTTCTTATTTGCGCTCCATCCAAATGTTTGACGACGTCCGGCCCCCAAACTGCTTTTCTCAGAGCTAACTTCATTCATTGAACCATCCACATTGATGAGGCACATGCGACGCGCCGAAAAACTGTCACTTCTTGACCAGCGACACCAGGGTTGCAGAATGTAGCAACTTGGCCCTCTGGATGAGTGCTCGCCGAGTGATCCAATCCATGACCTGGACAGGGTCGATTGAAGACACCGCAGCGAGGTGTGTTCCTAGAGTTGGAAGTGGTACCCATGTTGTCTGGAAACTTGAGCCCCTGCTGGCTTCAGTCTTTCCACCGTCACCTGACTGTGCGCCTGTGAGTATGGCAGCTTCAAGACTCTTGTCAACCCTGGCGTCTGGGGTCGGGATCTGGCATATCAGTCAATAGGTCGTTGCCTTTGCTCAGGGTGACTAACGGAGCCAGGCTAATTTCAATCTTTCGAGAGGGATACTTCATGATCACATCTAACCGCTGATCGTCACACAATGCTAACCGCCGCTTGAAACAGAGTTCAGATCAAGAACTAAAAGAGATAATAGGAACATATTACACTGCATTTATACAGTTATTGCAACAGTTTAATGACGCAAAGGGGGGCGTGTATGGCCTGCTGATGCTCATGCTGCGCTCCCAGCGGTGTCAGATGCAGCTTTTCCCGCCCTCCCTGGGTGAGTCCAACCTGCATCTGGTACTCCAGCGCCTGCGCCACAGCAACAGTTTGGCACATGTTCGCATCGACCACATTCATTAGGAACACTTCATATCATTGTCTCCAGGTCTCCTATGTGAAGTTGGGACCCCCGTTGAATGATTTGTTAACCTTCATTTGCGTTCCTCCCAATGCGATCTTGTCCTCTATCACAGTCCAATAGTCCTGAGCGTTGCCAGCTGGCGGCGCCTTGGCAACAACCAATTAGCTTAGCTGTCACAGATCTGTTTTCAAGGTGCGCGATTCCATGGCGCCTCGACACGGCAGCGCCACAATCAAAATTGAAAACACGAAAGCTGAAGTCCCAACATAAAGCAGTGATACAACCAGCGAAAGGGCAGCGATTCATCACGCCTTAACAGCTGTGGTTGAAACAGATTTGCACAACTGCAAGCCCGGTGATGATTCCATTCCAGGACGATAATGGCAAAACAGGAACGGCGATGTGTGACTCACCATATCAGTATCGATGCGTTCCACATGTTCTGTGAGCTTCTTCAACATCGCCTCCTTTGTGACAGCCCTGTTCTTAATCTCTTGGGGGAGGTTGTGCTTTTCCTCGAGCCTCTGCCGCTTGGGACCATACGGCTTGTGATCCGCCATCGACTCCAGCACAGAATATATGCTGTTGATGGCATCGGGTATGTACTTGGCCAGGTTGCGTTTTCTGTGACTCTGCTCGCTGATCGCAATCGCTCTTGTGATCTTACCCTTTAACTGCGTGGACGCAACCAACTCAGTCAAGTCAAACAGGAGAGCTCAAAAGCAACTACCCATTTGCATGTCCCACTTTTCGCACAAAGCTGGGGATAGTTCGCAGGCTTGGTTGGGAGGCAAGCCACTGAAACACACACTGGCAAACACAGACCATCAGTTTTGTCAATGTCCACAGCAGCCAACATGCATCCTGGTGGACAGCCCAACAATCACCACCACACAGCGGTGGAATACACATTCTCTCTGGCGACCAATGGTCTTGATGCTTGGTTACCTCACTTGCCTTTTGTTACTGTCAATCGTTGTCACCAATTCTTTCTAGGCATTTTTCTTGTCTCAGATTCAACAAGGTGGGAGTAGAATACACTTTGGTTCAAACGGCGCTGCAGACACAGGCACACAAGGCAATGCAGAAATACCTGTATGCAGCAATGCTGAAGTGCCTGCTTCACTGCATGCACCATTTCTTCGATGTCATCGCCTGATACCAAAAAAAACATCGTCAATAATGCAAACTGGGCTTATTGTACGCTTCGCTGAATTTCTGCAACACAACTACAATATGAGTCCATGACAAGTGCTCACAGTTCCGATGCTTCGCATTTACAAAGCCTTGAGTGAGTATAGATGGTAGTTATAATTCTAACTGCAAATTGTTGCACTACGCAAGGATCGATTGCCAAGCCTGTTGATATTGATGCCACTTAACTATTCTCTATTAGTGACTTGTAAGGACCAAAGCTCTGTTGCATTCTTACACAACGCTTGCTTGCTCTCATCTACAGAAGCAAAAAACTAGGATTTCCCACACTGGACTCATTGGGCTCCTCTTTGACAGCACAATTCTCATAGAACAGGCTCAACAGCCTCGGGCACCTGTGCGATCGACCTCGTTCACCCTTTCAAATACAAGGTGCTGCTGGGCATCAACGCCTTCAGATGGGTGACTTGGGGCCAATTCTGCATTCCCACCCACAATGAGGTGCCAATGCACGTACCTATGTGCTCCTTGCCCACCCCTTTGAAAGGAATCTTGGTACTCACAATGCTGACAAAGACCCCGACCTTGTCACCGGTTTGGTTAATTTTGTACGATTTCCAGTTGATCCGCTTCAGTGCTGTCCTAGTTATGACATCTGCACCTGCCTGGAACCAACAGGAAGTCAGGTGTCCTCAGGCACACAGAAAAACGTTTCCATTCTTACAGCACATGTGCCTGTCAGCTCACAAAATTGCACACGTGTGGGGCTTGGTTCAGGATCCTCACCATGGACCCTGTGCACAAGGACATCGTGTTGATGATCAAGAATATGCCAGCGCCTCTTCAACCCTGCTGAGACCATCCTGTGCTGACCACCATACGACATCAGCTCAACTAGCAGCCATCTTCAACAAGGTCATATTGGAGATCCCATTGGCAGGTTTCCCTATAGTTCACACTTGCACAAGCAAGAGCACACCTGTACCAATCAAAATGTTGCAATTGAGTACAGTCAGTGAAACACATGCCGAGATTTAAAGCACCTGAGCCGTGAACGACGATGCCAAGCTCACCTCGAACAACAGCGGAATACGATTTGCATATCGATGAATGTTTATGCCTGGGTTAATGTTGCCTCCACAGCTCACAGCCGCCTCAACGATGAAAGCGTGTCCCTCAAACACACGCACATCACCTGCAGCAGAAATATCAAGAGTCTCAAGTCCTTACTGCTGGGCGCCATTCATTTTCGCTGACATCTACATTGACGATGACATGTACAATAGCATTGGACAATTGGGCACATGCATGCACTGTAGGAAGAAGCCATGCACTGCTTGATTTGTCTGTAGCAATTAACAAAGCAACAGGCAGGGAACACCCGGACAACGATTGAGGCCTTTTGCACAATGAACATTTCACGAAATACAAGTGCTGTTTATCTCTACATCTAAGTCTGCGGCATGGCCTGGAAATCACTGCAAGAATCCATGGCCTAGCTACTGCTGGTTCAAGAGATGCCCCTGGCCCATTGAAATTCTTGGATTCAAATGGGTGAGTGCTGCTACTGCTACTATTAGAGACTCCACAGCAGGCACAATGTGGATCCAGCAATGTTAATATCTGCTACATTTCAACCCGTCGAGCACTGTTCCAAGACAAGGAGAATTTAATTCTGAGTTCTCTAACTTGCAGGTACCCTAAATAGGACTAACTCCAACAGTACAAAGATAACACTTGAAACAACAATGTGGTCCGTCAAAACTGCATGGACTGCTAAAAGCATGGTGGTGAAGGGTAAAGAACACACCCTGGTATGTTGCCACCAAATCTGGCTGTATCTCTTTCATGACACCCAACCTTATGTTGTACTCCCCGGCTGGACTCAAATGTGCACCGGTGGGATCTGGAAACCGTGCTTGATGCAAAATTTGGTGTATTCGAATAATGTGCTTGTTCGTCAGTTCCTGCGGGCTTGTGTCTGGGTCCACACCACCCCGCATTTCTTCAATTAGACGACCTGCAGAGCAGTCAATGCGAAGCAAAGATCACCATGTCCACTCCCTTTGCTGATAATGGAATTCTGTACAGCATGAGAATAGCACAGCCAAAGTTGCACAATCAGAACAGCTGTTGCCCCTATACCAGATTTGCAAGTACAGTTTTGAAATCGGTTGCACACACATTAGGGTACTGAGCGCAAATGGTATACTATGCTCCACACATTAAAAACTCAGCAGCAAGGACCCAATGACTTACAGTCTATGCCTACATTGCAAACCTGTTCTGTGGCTGCTGGCACCAGTGCACACTCTTCCATTTAACACAATCAAAGCAGCCAGTGTTGGAGGGGAATTGAGGCACCTTACTTCCTCTACTACTATTGGCCATGGTTGGGTGTGGTTAGTTTTAGCTCTCTTTGACGACACGTGTGGGCAGACAGGTTCCAAAAATAATACGCTTATTGTGTTACTTGCCACCATGCTGAGGCAGACGTGGTTGTGAAAATTACGAAACTGATCACATGAGTTGCCACTGTTGGCCAAGACTGCAGAACAGCCAGGTGCTCCGCTGGCTTGTGATGAAAATTACCATCAAATTCCACATACACTCATGTGCTGACAAAGCAACAATCCGATGGAGCTCTCACGTGCATATTCTTTGTCGATGCAGTCAAAATCCTTGTGCAGGAAGGCCTCCACAGTTGTCTGCTTGGTGTGGGCTATCAGGTTCTTTATCAGCTCCAAGTCCACGGAAGATGGGTGGTACTTCATTTCCTGTACAAGCCACAGTTCACTGCACTGCATATTGTTGCAGCTCAAAAACTCAAATGCTGTATTTCGATCAAAAAGCAATCCAAACTTGATCCTGCTGACTCGAACTCTTCACAGATAAGAGTCCAGCAGGGCTTACTGTGCTTGATTAATTGTCGTACTATACTAGCCACAAAGGAGTTGATTTGCAGATGATGAGAGTTGGCATCGCAAGGATCTTCTATGGCCTGGATGTACTTGCCAGAAACCCACCTTTGGAAGTCTGGGCATGACGTCTGTGCGTCGGCGGTATACCTTGGACACATTGCCCTTGCCTGCCAGGCTCAAGTATGTAAATGTAAACTTGGCATATGGCGTGATCACGGCTATCTGTCTCAAGTAGTTCAGCACCTTCGCACGGCACTTGTTCCAGTCACCTTCGATGGTCACTGACACATCCACTCCATGCCAGCCATCAGCGTTATCAACCAGCTCCACTTTGTGTACGTTGGGCTCATTCCTGGAGAGAACTCAAGCCGGTTAGGGCTAGCAAGATCAATGGGATGCAAGAGAAGCCAGTTGCACACATCCACTCAAGTATTTTCCTACTATCTGTCCAATCTTTACTCACCAAAGTTTTTATGGTGGTGTGGCTTGCCTCACACTGTTGGCAGTCAGGCAACTGGAGCCAAAAAACATGTGGTATCTGTATGTGGCAAGTGCATGCGGGAAACCTGAACAAACTCTTCGCGATGGCTACACACCAGTTTGAGATCTTTGGCATTTCAGCTGCTGGATCGATTAACGATGGGACGCCAGGCAATCTACTTCATGCATCACACACTTCATGCTTCCCGCATGAATGTTGTCATGCAACGTACAGAAGCCATTCAATGCCCCAGCGCCATGGGTTGTGACCCCTCTCACCAATTTTCAGGCATATCCGTTGCTCCTGCCTGGCTTCTGTTACTACAGCCCACTATGTTTTTGACACTTGAGTGCGACTGCAGGGCAAACTCTCCACAGCTCTATCCATAAGGGTCAGATGCCAATGGTAGCTTTCCACCTGTGTATGTCAATGTCCAGAAGGTAGTGCGACTTCTTTTTCTGGTTCTTCTGTGCACTCCAGATCTCGAACGGGAGGCCAGTTGTCATCTTAGACCAGATGAGAACCATTTTTGCACCCAGTCCGAATTTTCCACGTGTCTGCTTGACCTGGTACTTAGTGCCAGAAAGGACCACACCCAGCAGTGAGGGGATGTCTTGGTGTGGCATACCAGCACCATTGTCCTGCCACATAACAGTTTCCACAGCCATAAGATCCAATTGCATCAATGCAACCAACCAGCATTTGATGGCAACTGCCCCAGCACATGAAAATCTCTTCATTGTCAAATGGCATTTCCAGATATATCACTGGATTGAATCCCCAAAACTGCACCCAGTGTCAATACCAAAGGTTTTTCCCACCTTAACTGTGAGTTTGTAATAGGTGCGCTGCTTGGAGGCTTGGGCAAGCTTCTTCGCCTCGATCTCTTTGCGCTTGGCTTCGACTTCCATCGCATCCATGCCTTTCTGTCGCATTCATAGGCTGCTTGAATCAAATAAGGATCGAGATGTGTGGTTCTAATGCTCTCCTTAATTCGAGATTGGCACTATCCACTGTGGATTGATATAGAATCACAGCAAACTACAACCCAAATTTCAAGACATTTTATGAGACGTGATTACCAAAGCTCTTCAGCAGGACAGCAACAGCTGAATCAAGTATTCTGTCAGGCATGTTCGAACTGGTTGGTGGAGAAATTTCCGGTGCACATGGGCAACAAAGTGTTTGTGGACATTTTGCCAACAGGCACTGTCCCTCTCACATAAGCCCAATCATATCACATTGTACTGTCCCATTTTTCCCAAAAGGGTGCCAGTGCAGTGACTTCCTTCTCACCACTACACACCCCAAGGACCCTGCCCCCAGGAGCAGTCTTGACTGACAGTGAGTTGCAGATCAGCTGCGGCTCTGGCTACATTGATGGGCACGCATTCAAGGCAAAGCCGTCCTCACGCTTCACAAAGCGCTGGCGCAGCGGCCCACCCACGTTTGCCACGAGCTTGGCCAGGCGCTCCTGGTCGCGTGCCTCCTTCGCGAGTCTTTTCTGCGCACCACAAGCCAAACACACGTGACAGGCACTCCACGCTCAGCGCGGAATCCAACCAAACAATGGCCACATCGGGCCATCCCAGCGCCATCGCCGCCCCACCTTCCTCTCGTTCTCCGTCTCGAAATCTTGATACAGTGCCTCGTCGATCCGCTCGTGGTTCTCGACCCCACGCACCCGATTGAGCGCCTTCTGAGAAACCTCCTCTCTGCAAGAAAAATGCCGCCCCTGTCAGAGCCGCCCCATCCACCCACACTGCTGCGGGCACCCTTCCGCCTCCCAAACTGCCCAAGCGAGCTGTTGTCGGTGCCGCAGCGGGTTCCGCGCGGCGACTCACATCCCGATCTCGACGTCAGGCAGCTCGGAGATGCTCTCCGCCGAGTCCAGCGAGTTCTCCACGAGCTCCCGCACGGAGGTGAAGAGGCATTTTCCAGCCTGCGCACGTCGCCACGCGCGCCGTCAGGCATCGAGCCAGTGGCGCGGTCGAGGCCTCGCGAAAGCCATCGGCGGCAGTGGGCGGGAGGGGGGCCGACGCACGTTGTCGAATCCCGCGATGTTTTTGTTCTCCGCGAAGAACTCGGCCGGGCTCTTGCGCCGCACGGTGGACTTGTCTGCCATCGCGGGCGCTGGGCTGCGCGTACTGATGGCGGTTGGCCGGGTGGGGCAGGTGGGTGGTGCTTTGGGCCTTCGGTGCCTTGGGGCCTTGGGCCAGTGAAGCAGGTTTAGGGGAGGCGCCGCACAAGTACTGTTGGGTCGGCTGCTGGGAATCGGCCCGATTCAATCGTGTAGTAGGTCGGGCAGATGTGCCAGGAAGTGGAACATTTTCCATAAGAAACGACGGATTCTATGTACGTCCTCCTCTTGTACAAACGGAAGCCTAATTGTAAGAGTGGTGGTCATGTTCAAACACAAGACAGATGGGCAAGGTTGACGCTCGTGCAATACCTCCAAACCCAACCACTTACAGAGCAAAGGGGTCAAACAACACGAGGAGGTCGGGCGCCTACGGTATAACAGATGTGCACAACACACCAATGCACGACCTTTAGACACTGATGTGCTGCTCGTGCACAAAATGAATGCATACGCCAGTCGCCAATTGAACAGGAAATTCTGAAACGAAGACAGCAATTTGGGCTGTGTCATCACTCTGCAGACGTTCAAGGTTGAAAAGTGAATTGGACAATTCTTTGGCATGGCGCCAATTCTACCCAGACAGATGCATTTCTGCCACTTGTCCAACTCGCACAGCTGTGTCACAGGACAAGCTCAATACTTCACGGTTCCTTCGCTCGATGAAGTTAGGCTCAGATGGGACATTGACAATGATGTGTCAAGATTCATCGCATAAATAGCCGGAGGTTTGTCGATTCCAGCAAGAAAATGATGAGCAGAAGCAGTGTAGAACTGCCTCTATTGCCAGGACTCGAGCCGCCCATTCTCCATCATGCCTTCAGCTCCCCAACTTCGCAACCACATCGCCAAGCTGCCGCTTCTGTTCAATGCCGTCAATGCCAATTCTTCCTCACAACAAAGGGACACTTTGGCAAGTCAGCCAGGCAGGCAAGCCCCTCCATTTTGGCACACGCAGGCGGGGACTCCTTCCAACCAATGTATAACGTCGTCGCATATTCTTATTAGTTGCAATCAGGCAAGGATCACAAGACAATTCAACCAGCACAAGGTGTGTTCTTGTTCACATACCTTGCAATGGCTGTGGCTGGCCTGTGCAGCGCCTCTCCAGAACGCACACAAGATGTTTAAAACTGCATTTTCCAGATTGCTTGGATCAAGGTGTCCAGTTCCATACACATTCAACTCTGAACCAGTCTTGTGCAAAACTTGGAGCACAGTCTACTTGCCAACATATTGAGCACAGAATCTTGTGCCACGTGCCTTGGAGTCTTCCAAGGCATTGTTGCCAGTGTACTGCACACAGGTCTGCAAAGCCCTGGCCTTCATACACAGCATCTACCACTGCACACCGTTGCTAGGCCTTCACGTGTGCTGTAGCCTGTGCCATGTGAAAGCCAATTGTGATGCAACCAAACCCTGGCCAGCCCAGCCCAGCATCACGATCACCTCACACCTTCAGCAGGCCACATGGCTCAGGCAAACAGTGGAGTCCATGTCGATCGCATTGAGACAAAGGATCATGCGCACCGCCTTCTCTGTCACAGCCTGGGCACAGAACCCCTCCAACAGCAGTCCCATGGCTCTCGGCTGCAGCATGCCTACCCGCACACGCCACCGCCAACTCCGTGTCCCGCCATCCAAAATCCACCAAGTTCTCTTCCGTTGAATGCAGGAAATCATCCACCCCCCGATCCCACAGCGTTTGCCCCACCGCCAGGACACGCACAGCAGCGCTCCCAAGGCCGGGGCCCGCCACCGTCATTGGATCATGCCCCTGGACTTCATGTAGTGGTCCAGTACCGCCGAGAACTGCTGAAAGTTGAAGGGCTCCCCCGGCACGTACAGCGGGTTCTTGATCACGTGCTCCACAAGCACCTGGCTGTAGATGTGCTCCAGCACGTCCCGCAGGTCGCCCGCGTCGGGCGTCGTGTTGAGGATCACCTTCACGCCCGAGGGCGACTCCAGGAAGTGCAGCTTGTACACGTTGGTCCGGAAGCAGTAGAAGATGCAGCCCTCGCCGATCTTCAGTGGCACCCCCAGCTTGGGCTTCTGCTGGTCCCTGGGGTTGAGGGTGGCCGTGAAGTTTTTCAGCGTCCAGAAGAGGCCGAAGAGCTGCTTCTGGTCGTCGTCCAGGCTGCCGGCGCCGTGCTTCACGGACTTGGGGCGGTACCACTCGCGGTAATAGAGGCAGGTGCCCTCCCTGTTGAAGACGTACAGGTTGTAGCACACCATACGGGCGAGGGGCCGTGGGGCTCCCGGGCTGTGGCGGGGCTCACAGGCGAGTGGGTCGAGAGCGGCGGGGCGCGCATTTTTT
Source organism: Ostreobium quekettii (assembly GCA_905146915.1). NCBI lineage: Eukaryota > Viridiplantae > Chlorophyta > Ulvophyceae > Bryopsidales > Ostreobiaceae > Ostreobium > Ostreobium quekettii. The sequence continues at coordinate 59,859 of CAJHUC010002959.1, forward strand.
GGACTTGGTGCCGGGCAGTTTTTTTTTCCACCCGTATCCTTGCGGTCCCAGCACAGGATATCGCGCGTGTGCTCCGTAATGGGTCTGCGCTGCAAGCCTTCGCCCTGAATGTTTGAAAAGAGCCCTGTTCAAGCCGCAACAGATGGGGTGGAATTAGGGTTGCAAAGTGTTCGATGTGAGGCAATTTCTGCCAATCGTTTATGAGTAAATGAGCTGTCACAAGGTGCCACTAATTTGTGTAATCTTAACCGTGTATGTTTTGTTGCCAATTCCCTCCAGAACTAATTTTCGCAACAATACATCCATCTTGCGCTGTGCGCATCATTGGGAAACAAATAGAGCGCGTGGCATTCACCGATTTATTGTGTCACAAAGGTCTGATCGATAAGTTCTCCTTCCCTGTTTGAAGAATTTTTGGAACACGATCGTTGACCTTCGAATGAAAGCGTTGATGTTTTGCTACGCGACTGTTGATGTGCTACACGAAAAGTCCTCACGCAGAAATTCAATTCGGCTGTCTTGTCCTTAACGGCGTTGTAAGGTGATTATTTTCCTTTTCAAACTGGTTTGCAATTTTTGCGAAGGGAGGAGATTCAGAACACCCAAGTAACGCCAGCGCACCCAATCGCATTCCTCATGTGTCAGTTTTGCTAGCAGTTTCGCCGTATTATTAGTAGCTTCATCTCCATATTATCGGTAGTTCCACAGTATTCACCACGCAGTCGTCATGTTAATTTGCGCCGTATTCCACATCAAACCCTCCTTAGTTGCACAACTAATTATTTCGCCCTCACAATGGTAACGAATCGATGTGCGCTGAACACCACTTCCGCCTGTAGGTCCCCCACAACCTGCGCCCCCCCCCCGCCCCCCCCTCCACGTCCCTTCTTCACACCCACCCCCTTTCTCCTCGGAGTGGTCTCTTCTCCCCCCAGTGGCCCCGCCACCCTACAAGGAGGGCTCAACATTGATTTTCGAGCCGGTCTCGTCCAACAGCCCCCTTGGAGTGTTCAAACGCCGGTGCCTAGTGCTGGCCCCACGCTGTGGTAGCCTCGCCTTTGGCCATGGATCGGTGGGGAGATGCCGACGACCCGCTGGAGGAGCGCCCTGGAAAGGGCCGCGTCGCCCGCCTGGGCATTGGGGGCTTCGTGAAGTCCGCTCAGGGTACGGGAATGTTTCCAAACAAACAACAACACTCGGTGGTACAATGGGCATTCGCCTACCGAACGAATTTGAAAGAAATGTACTGCACAACACGTTGCGGAGCCCCGGGCCAAGAGATGGCGTACAACAGCTTTGGCAGGAAGAACATGGCCGCATGCACTTACAAGTTGTCCTCTAGTGTGATGCGTTCGCATTGGAAGGCTTGTGTGGGGTTTTCCACTTCGCCTTTGCTTGAGAGCCTGCAGCGGGGCTCAGCGCCAGTCAAACCAAACTGTTCATTTCATCTTCTCCATGGCATGCAGTCTGCCGTGCAGAGTTAAATATGGGCCTGAGAAATGAAACAACAACTTAGCCTAGTCCCCATGCAATAGTTTTAGTGGCCTGTGCAAGTGTAACTATTTCGATTTTGCTTGTGAGCTTTCACAAATCAGGCCCAGGGTGCTTGCCAAGGTGATGAATGAGAGAAATGGTCTGCACAAGGGTGGTTGAGTACTTTGACAAAGTTGTTTACTTCACCAGGAAATGTGTCCGTCCCTGATCTGCAAATATCCAACGTGAAAGGGGCTATTTGAAGTTTATTATTTATTTAGATGGTTGCAGCTTGTTGCAGAAAGGGTGACTGAAGGATTGAGCCTTGTAACTACACAGAGCGCATATGATGGAAAAAAGGGCAGAAGGCACAACCAAAACTCCCAGAATCAACTCTTCAGCATTGAATAAGACCTGTGCACCCTTGCCTGTAGGTCAGATAATGGAACTGCAGTTGTAGGTTAACTGAGATTCACTAGATCAGCCATGTGTCACTGATATGCATATTTTTTAAGGCTCAATGAGGGAATGGCACTCCCGTAAGCACTTGACAAGCCGATGGCCCACCATCCTCGCCTGAGGTGGGCAAGGATCGGCTCTGGGTAGTGACAGGGGCTCATTCAGGACATGCAATGTGAAAATGTGTTGCAGCATGAGCTGACACAGACATCAACAGCAGCAAGAATGGCGCAGAATCTCTGCTTGTCTCTTTATTGGAGTTCCATCGCAATGGTGTCAGTCTGGGCTGTTCCACAGCGGGTACAGATGTGCAACAAGATGCTCTTGCCACCTGTCACTGTGAACCTAAACACAGTGCTGGTGTTTCTATCCTGATGGGTCCAACAGCAGTTGCAGCGGCCCCCAAGCTTGTGTTCAACAATGGGCCAGCCACACAACAGTGGGTGTCAAGAACAAACTTTTGGTCACTTTTTGCCAGAGTGTGAATAGAAACAGTCACAAAACGCAATACAAGTCCTGTACCAGCCCAGCAACGGGTTCCACAAAGAGATCAACAACAGCAGGTCTTAGGCAAATAGCAGGGTCCCATGGCAGGGCAAGAATGGGTCTGACAGTGGGTTCAGCTGCAAGTACTGTCCCTTTTGTCACTGTGCCTGTTGCTGCACCTGAATTGGTTTTCTCTGGCAGCAACATGCGTTGCAAGAATAGCCTGGTCAATGGCTCAATTGCCCTTGTTGCTTGTTGCCATGCTCCAGGATCCATCGGGACACCTGGTGCACATGTGCAGGGAGGCGTGGAGATGGTACCTTCCAGAATTGTATGTGCAATCTGCTTCGATTGTGGCTTCCATACCTTGACAGAAATGGACCTGTGCACCAGGAAGGCTGTAATATACAACATAGAGCACCAAATCCTTTGATTCTAAAATGTTCTGGTGGCCTTCCTCCGCTGTCAAACTGCACTGGGGCCTGTGCACCAACTCATTAATTGTATGCTAATGGCGGTGTGTTTGAATCCGAGTAATGAAAGTGTTTGTTGTGTTCACAAGTGGCCATGTCACTTACCATTCCTTAAATCATGACACGGCTGCATGGGGCTTGGACTGTATGTTATAATAGAAGTTAAGTCTCTTGAGGATTGGATGGTTCCAAAGATGCAATCATGGACCAGGTTACAAGTATGTCTTTCATTTACTTGCTTACTTTCTGTTGCCCCACTTATGTGGCTTTATCATATTCACTACTCTATTTTCTCAGTGCAGACTTCTCATGCCAAGAGTGCAAGTGGGTCTCTGCAAGTTCAACAATTGGTTCATATTCCCAGAGCTGATTATTGTTTTCACCTTTGAATGGACATCATCTGTACCTGTGACGTGAATTCCCTGGGTTGCAGCTGCAGTTGTCCCAGCTGAATTACAAACCAAACTCATTGCCCTGCAGGCGATGACAGGCACAGAAAGGCCTCATCTTTTCTCTACCATGTCACTGAGTCGTCATATTTTCTTTTGTAGCGTCAATTAGGATTTGCACTGCTTGCATGCACTGGGGAACCTAGACATCGCCTGTCCTGTCCAGCGAAATGCTGTTGCATCTGTTGTGGATGCCCTAATATGTTGACTTTGAGGGTGGCTCCTGGAGACAGGAAAGAAAGAAACAGGCTGCAGTCATGGTGCCTGCACAACGTCAGGCTTCCGCTGCCCCAAGGGCTGTGAACTTCAGGGCCCCTAGTTGGGCCACTGAGCCGTCAAGTACAGCTGCCTTGGAAGTCATGAAGGAGGGTGCTAAAATAGATGAGATCAAACTCAACAAGAAGGTGAACACCACAGGATCAGGACACTTTGTGACTTCCTTGACAAGAGGATGTTGCACCTTGGAGATGAGAGTGCATCCGCCCGCCGCCTGTTGTCAGCAGTGGCTTCTGTGGCAGTCCTCCCAATACTTTAGACACGTTTTTTGTTCACTTCTGCTTGTTGGCCTTGTGTACACAGCTACCTGCATCTAAGACTAGAATCTGCCTGTGCCCCCACTGTGCAGGCTGTGCTGTTTGGTCGCAACATTGCTGTGGACGTTGTGTTGGAGCACCAATCCATCTCCAGGCAGCATGCTGCCATCTGCTTCCGTGGGGCAGACCAGCAATGGGTGCTCCTGGACCTGGGTTCAGTCCATGGGACGTTTAGCAACGGTCGGAGAGTGCAGCAGGTAGGCTGGCAAGGAGATTTCTGGTACCCAAAGGGTGGGGTGTGCGGAGCAGCAGAGGCGCTTCGAATCTGGATTGTGAAGCTCCTGCACTCTGAAGTTCTGAAATGTGGTCTGCCGAAATTGCCCTATTGAGTCCTGCTGCCATCCCTTGCTATGCAGAATGAACCTGAAGTGCTGCAGCACAAAGCACAGTTGAAGTTTGGGGCATCCAGTCGGACCTACATTGTAAAAAAGGTGGGGGGCTGGGAGAGCAAAATCTTCCAGCCTACATATTGCAAGGAGATCAGGTGTGCATGTGCATTTAGAGTTCGGACCTAATGGTGACGGAGGATGTGGCTAAGAAGGGGCGAATTTTGCCCATTTGGGAGTTTTTGTTTCTCACACACTGTGACGAAAGTGTGCTGAACGTGTGCCACTGGAGACGAGATACTGCGATGACCCAGATGTTTGGCATATAGTTCCCAGATGTGGTTGGGTGTGAAGAGACATGCAATTGTGAGATATTTAAGTTGGGTGATTTGAGTTGGGGAGCTATGATATAGGTGTGCAAGGGCCATCCACAACAGGGAAGTGAACAGAAATTCCACGGCACTGTTTGTTGGGATCGCTCCCCAAGCGGTAGCCACAAAAAGGCAGACAAAGTTGCAGCAATAGTGTTTTGATGTGAACATCCAATAGCGGTCGTCCTAGTTGTCCTGTATTGCTCTTCTGTCATTAGTTTGCTATGCTAGAGAAGTGAATCGCACCTACTTGCAGGGAGATTGCTGTTGCTGTTTGTAGTTTGCTGTCAGTGCACAGCTTTCAAACACAATTTTTGTGTGACCTGTGTGCTGCTGGTTCAGGTTAATTCTGGAAAAGGCGTCAAGCACCAACTCATGGGATCTGAAAACACTGATGAGGGGCAGGCCAAGCGTGTGCGGTTCGCTGACGAGGCAAGCATGCAAGCTGCATCCAGTGGGCCACTGGAAAAGGTGAGCAAATCGCATCACTGCACAGATTGACAAGCTATCTGCTTGGTTTCATGCCCATCATCGCCTGCCAGGTGCACGGGCTGTGTTTTGTGACAAATGTAATCCACGGATTTTGATGATGATGATCACTGCACAACATTTGAGCTAGCCAGTTTGGCAAACAGCTGTCATGCACTTCATGACGTTTCGTTTGTCGGTGCAGCCAAATTAGCACTGGTTAGGGGCTCTGCTTTTTTTACTACAATCGCGGTTTTCTATTTAGCGTGCAATTCCAACGGCGTAATTGTCGTAAAATGGTTCACAACAATGAGGACAGGCGCTCAAGTGGAACAGGTGCAGTCGTGAACTAATTAAAATAGAGCTCACACACATATGCATGCCATAGTTGTTGTGCACATCCACAGATTCCCACAGAATTACAATTTGTGTGTGGAAAGATATCATGTTTGGGACGTAGTTGAGTCGTACTGCTCCCTTTCGTCCCATCTTACGTGCAGAAACAGTGGGCTTGAACCCAACTTGTGGGTAACCCTCTTGACACACGTTCAGGCTCACTGCATTCTCAAATGTAGCATTAAGGTCACGCATGTGTACGCAAGCAATGAGCACTTCCAGTTAGCTCGTATTCTGGTCATATTGAGCCCCGAAGCATTCAATATTAGGGCAATCCCGTCTGCAATGCAGATAATTGGATACTCAGATGGCAGCCATTTCAGCACGCAAGTGGGGCCGAGGGATGTTTCTGGGGAGGAGGTCGGGCGCTTTCAGGAGCTTGTGACTTCAATAGCCATCACACGGGAGAAGAGCAAGGAGACAAGCCCGCAGGAACCCATTGGGAAAGAGAAAAGGTGCTCAGGGTGCTGTCAGCCGCCACAGCGACCGCAAGAGTTGCATCCTGTGCATGTGGAGCGATCTTTGCATCCGCGTTTGTGTGCATATTTGCCCCATTCGCGGTCAGAATGCATGCACTTCACTGTGCAGAGTTTGATTTGTTTAATCGTGCCCCAGCGGGCGCAGCTGCTGTCAGCATTCGCTCATGTTGATGGTGCGAATCACAAAACGCGGGACACACCGAGCGGCGTGCATTGTGGAACCCTATGTCTTTAGACGTCACTTGTTTGCGCAAGTTTACCGTGGACATTGGCATTCTACTGGGCGCTTTCCAACTGCCTTCATCATGCTGAATCCAGTTGCACTGGAAAGGACTCTTGAGCACAGTGGACGCCTATCCTATGACCTGATTCTCAACCAGTCAAATGTGCATTCTGAACCTGTTGCATGCTATCAAATGATACTTTCCTACGGGCGCCTGAGGTTTCCGCCTGCGACAGGCCGGTGACTAATCAGGTCGTCCCAGACAGCCTGCTGCACCCCCGCCAGAGGGGAGGCCTGTATGACTCCATTCCACCTCCGAGTCAAGAAAGCGACCCAAGCGCAGCCTGGGAGGCTGGACATGATCCAGAAAAGACGTCATCGCAAGGGGAGTCTGGAAAGTAGCCATTACTAGGTATGGGGGTGTCTTTTGCATTTGTTTCAGCTGTGGGGGTATGTAGATGGGCTTACTGTATGTGTGGAAATCTTCTGATGTTTGTAATGGACAGAGTTCAAAGGCAATGCTGGGAATTGGGCGCTAGATGCAATGTTGAACAGCCGCAGAGCCGCAGATGCTGCCAGCGTCTTGTTCAATGCCAGGCGCACCGCGGCCTAGCTCATCTTATTGCTTGAACACCGCGAAGCATGTAGCAGAATTCTTTTAGTGCCCGCATCCCCACCAGAATCTGGACCAGCAACAACTATCAATACTAGAGCAAGTCATCCCCTGACGCGTTGAAGGAAAACGATGAGCCCGCTGAGGCAAACAGCGCTACCCCGCCATTGTCAATGGGGGGAGTCGGCTGTTGGCTTGTTGCCACTCACTGAGCCCTGAATATTCAATGACGTGTGGCATGCTTAAATGACATCAGCTCGCGCATTTCCTTTGTAGCACGGCACACACGGCCAAGCTCCACACCTCCAGCCTCCACCGACACTGTTGCGAGGGCCGCATATATCCGCGTATCACTAATTGAGTACCTTCTTGGGAACATGCCCGCATGTCGAAGTGCCTCCTTAGTTCAGGTGCTTTACCTCCAGCTTTCTATGTTCTCTGCTCATGAGCCCTTCAGCATCTGTCGGGTGTTTCAAAACCCTTCTCGCTCCCACACACAATAGAACTGTACTTTAACACTATCGTCTTCACTGTGCATGGTTGCACTGTTTGTGGCATAATTGAAGATATGAGCTTTGCAGATCATTGTGAATCCGTGGCTTATCAAGTGGTGGAATGTTCTTGAGCACATCACAACGGCGGATGACCAGCGATGTACTTGGCGCGCATCTGTGCCTTTGGTCACAAGCTACGTGGCTGGCTCTTCAACGGCTTGGACTGTCTCCGGTTGTCAACCAAAGGAAGAGAGTGCCTGGAGTCCAGTGTTTGTGCAGTGTTTGTGCTACGTGATGATGCTCTAATTATCCCGAGCTATTCTTGGATGTACCCAATGTCTTTTCATATCTGATTGCCACTTCCCCATCGGCATTGCAATTCAACAGTGGCAGGCACGTCGGGAAAATTGAAGAAATATCTGCAGTACACGTCTGCTTCAATCGATCTCATACCGTTTGGTGGCACCAAAATCTCACCTACGACTGTCCTAGCAAGCATGGCCTGACAGGTGTCGCCTTTTTAATAGCCAGCTGCTCGTGCTAGGCTGTTGATGTTACACTATTCTCAAGCACTCACCCAGAATGCTTGCGGAAGACTGCAGTCCACAGCCAACGGGTACACCTGATACAACATGCGTTCATGTATTTTGCAGTACAATGTCACTGAACCTTCAACGAGAACGCGATCCCACTCCGCATGGCAAGGGTTCAAACGCTGCATCAACATCTGCCACGAGGCGAGTGCCCCTTTGGCCCACCTCGTTCAATCAATCGTGAAGTCGCTGGCGGACCAATTATTCACATAACTTTGTTGATGCGGTCGAGCATGTTGGCGCTGGGACGCTTGATTCCCAAAGCTTCGAGCTTCAGCAACACCCACTGTCCCACTGTGAACATGCTAACTCCGACTCGACCACGATCTGACAACCCGCCTCGGGCCCATATATCACAGCACTCCGATTCGTGCACTCCAACCCAAACAATTATACTTTGGCCACTGCCACGACACCGCAAACCCGCGTGCATGCAATGACGGTGGTCGTATAACCCCCACGTTTCAATCTCAGGCGTCTGGGCAACACGACGTTATGGCAGTCGAAGGTGACCATTATCTGATATATATCTCAGTTTTGCATCCAAAAACAGGTCGCAATCCCCCTTCTGAGATACAGTAAGCGCAGTGATGGCTCCAGGAGCGTTCTGCAAGCTTCCTCCATCCCTGCACCAGTTGGCGATAAAGAGTCATATCCACACCTCCTGCTGTCCCCGAATGTCCCCAGTGGCTGATGAGACGACCGCCCGTCCACCCAGCCCGGCCATGCAGAGCTACACACGTCGCCGGATCTACTCTGCATGCACGAGTTTTGTCTTCCCCCCTTGGACGTTCTGTCGAGAGCAACCTGTTCCAAGGTGATTGGCACGGCAGGATAAGCCGCCCTCGCCCCAGCGGTCTCCCCTCGTCTACTTTTGGCACTTCCAAAACGTGTCATCAATCCATATGCAGTCTCCCTCCGAGCAGCACTTGGGCCCCTGCCAATACGTCCCCCCGCACTGTCCCCACAGCGGCGCGCAGCCGTCCCCGCTCACCTCCCCCCTCCCCTCCTTCAGCGCCTCCAGCTCTCCATCAGCTTTTCCTTCCGTCTCGTTCTTTGCCACCTCGGACGCTCCCTTTGTGGCAGCGCAGTGCCAGTAGCTCTTGTTGACCTCCGTGCACTCCCCCTCCCGGCAGCAGGTCGCGCCCTTCCAGTGCGTCCCCCCGCACTGGCCCCAAGGTCCGCCGCATTCCGCCCCCTTGTCCCCGTCGGCCGCCCTGCCGGCTGCGTCCTCCTTCTTTCGCTGCTGCTCGCCGGAGGGGGCGCAGTGCCAAAAGTCGTAACTAACTTCCGAGCAAACCCCCTCGCTGCAACACTTTGCACCCTGCCAAGTGGCCCCGCCGCACTGCTCCCACACGGCGGCGCACTTGCCAGGCACGGGGGGCAGGGGGGCCTGGGGCGACCCGCTCGTGTGCTCCTTGGCCACCCCGCTGCAGTCGTAGTTGTACAGCCCCGGGGGGTACTCCTCCCCGCTGTGGCCGTTCAGGTAGGCGGAGTACGTGCACCCCAGCACCGTCTCCACGGTGATGGGCACCGGGAAGTTGAACCCGCCGCCGTTCCACACCTCGAAGAAGTTGTCCGTGGAGTGCTTCGCCCACTGGCCGTCGATGGTGACTTTCACCGCGGGCGATTTCATGCCGCGGGGCTGCACTTTCAGGTACCACTGGTGGCTGCCCTCGAACTTGAAGCTGATCTGGCTGTCGGGGCAGGGCACCGCCGTCCACTGCACGTCCCAGCGCCCGTCGCCGTTGGTGGACAAATCTATGTCACCCCACTTGCAGCCCGGGCAATTGTCGGACACAAAGGCCATGAAAGAGCCCGTGATGGGGTTGGCGCCTGCACCATTCCCCGATCCCCAAACCTGGAGGCACGTCCCGCAGGAGGCGGAGTCCTCGAACTGGGCGACATTCATGGCGACAGGCATCATGCCGGAGTAATAGGACGGTACCGGATCGCGCAGCACGCAGGCGCCCCAGTTGCTGGGGCCGTAGTACGTGCCGTCGCCGTAGAACGTGCTCGAGTACCAGCCGCTGTCCATGGACCGCGCCGGGGCGGCAAGCAGGAGGAGGGAGGCTTGGAGGCAGAGGGCCGCCCACGCGGCCTGAGCGACCTAAGAATCGAGCGGACAGTGCTTGTCAGGCGGCGCCGAACGTGGATGCTAAGTAGCAAGCCGATGGTTGGGTCTTGGCGGGAAGTCCTGAGCGACAGTCGCGGGGAACGGGGAGGAGGGGCATCGTTTTCGACATGGTTTGGATGCAGGGTATGCCGTACGTTCCGCGGTTGGTTGCGCCCCGGCAGGGCGACTCTTCCCGCTCATGCACCACAGCCCCCTGCGCGTTCAGTCGCCGTCTCGCCAAACGGCCTGCAAACATGTCCCCGACTCCTGAAACTGTCTTGGTGGGGCCGGGTGCCGCAGGGAGGGGGCCGCGCGCCACCGCGCGGGCGAGCAAAGCTCACTCAGATTTGCGCCCCGTTCCAGTTGCAACAGGGGTCACCGCGGCGCGCAGAAGACGACGATGGCCAGTCCAACAGGCGCGACGGACCCGGGCGGATTGCCCTGCCATCCGCGTGGACGCCTCGCGGGCAATCGCCGTGCCGGGATCGCCATGGAGGGAGCGGTAAGATTGCCATGCAAGGCGTGGGGCGCGGGCTGCATGCCCAGCCCATCCCTGCCACATCCGCTGCCCACTCACCTTCCCCGTCTCCATTCTGGATTTCCTGAGGCAGGCCGTCTGCCTGGCCGAGTCTCCCGGGCCCACGCGTCCCCGGCGGAATCCCGCACCCACACCCGCCCTCCTCTTCCGCCCACCTCCGTCCGAGGGCGCGCGATGTTGCAACATGTGGGCATGCGATCTGGGAGCGCAGCCCGACGATGAACTGTCACGTCATCGCCAGTACACCAACGCTCGGGCAATCTCACAATCCATCATCCCGTTCTCAGCCGTGCGGTTCGCAGTACGTTTTCGTATACGGGTGTGTGCCAATTTCGTGCCGGCCAGGTGCTGCACAGGGAACTCGCCGTGACGGTCAGGCCGCCGTGCAATGCCAAATGATCGTGGCATCACGCGTGTCAGCGTTTTTTCCCTTTCTTTCTAAATGCAGCGCTTGATCGATGGGGTACCTGAGTCTGGGTTCTGTTGAACATTCGAGGCGGCCTGGCATTGATGAGGACGTCGTCTGGCAGCACGCATTACGTAATGCGTCACAGTATACTGTCACAGTATCCCGTGACCGGCTGGCTGGTGCATTCTAAAACTCTGATGCGTTTCGTGGAATTCTCCCTGACCATCATTTAGATGGGCGGCCGGGAGTTCCCAAATTTCGGGGATCTAAATCGCCACCCCCAGTCGCCCGTAAAGAACGTGCACGGGAGATTGTAGCCCCGAGCAGACGCGAACCTTGTAAATTGTGCTTTCGGTGGCACAAAATTCACTTTTTCTTGGTGGACATGCAATTCAATGTTCATGTCAAGAAACCAAAGCTCAAAATTAGGCTTGTCTTTACGTTTACGTTTACATTTTTACGTTTATCTTTTTGCACGTGAAAACGTAAATTGCAAAAAGGGGTTCTTTTTACGCTTGAAAACGTAAATACAATACAATACGATCCGTGTTTACGGTGTAAATAACAAGCCTGCTCCAAATCAAAAGACACTGCCCCCGCGAAGTTTCACAGGGAGGTTATAGGAGCAACACATCTTGTGGGCGGTCGTGCATTGGCACCCTTGCCTTGGCAGTCAATTCGCGAGTTGACCCCATTGGAACCCAGATTGCGGGCAGACTTCCGACAGGTAGTCAGAGAGAACACTGGCTTACAAGCGTCCGGACGTTTCCAAGTGGGGATCTCCAAGCGCATGGGAGATTTGCGGAGGGCCAAAAAGCGCTGGTGGACCACCGAGGGGCTTATGTTCAGGTTAAAATGCTATAAGGTGGTGTGAATGCGCTATCCACGCCTTCGCACCTCCAACGCCTGCGCCTCATTCGCATCGAGCCCGGTCCTTTGGTAAGCCAAGCATCAAATTTGCTCCAAACGGATCAGAACATCCCTAGAACCTCCAGATCACCAACGCAATCCACACTCACGAACCCACGGGCAAGACAGTTGACGTCAATGGAATTCACTCGTGGCCAACGTAAAGTATCTGCCATGGCAGCCCATGACGGAGTTGAATCAATGAGATGCAGTGCTGCATCTGACTAGTCAGCCCACGTCCCCGACAAGGGTCGTCACACAAAACCGATGCGCTTGCCCAAACAGAGCCGAACTAAACAAATGACTCAGCACTCTGCCGACAGAGGGCGAAGATATCTTTGCCTTCAAAATTTACCTTGCACGGGACACGTCGAAAAAAATTGCATGTCCTGGATGTGCATATCCAGGACATTGCCGTATCCCTGAATACGGGCGGCCGTATCCCTGAATATGGTCGCCCGTATCCCAGACCATATCCTCGCCATATCCCAGAATATGGTGCTCATATCCTCGATGCCCTGATATTAGGCCCCTCCATGCCCTATTCCACATCTAGGATATGCGACTCTTTTACGAGATAGATTCTTGTTAGATTAATTATTCACCACTGACGGGTAGCTCTTCCGGGGTGTGTTGCTAATTAGGCACGTCCACCTGGCCGCAGTTCGTTGAATAGCAAACTTGTAACTTAAACTTGTATGGCAGGGGATTCATTCGCTCATGCTTTCCCATGAATTATCGAACTGTTGCACAAGGGGTATGTTGCACAGCTGCACTTCAGGGACGGTCTCCACAATATTTCCCATCCATGCTTAACTCTATGCCCTTGAATTAACCAACGTTTCAATCCATGGTCTCTGAATATAGATGCAGCTGCTAATCCCGCCAGGCATCTAAGGCCCTGAATTGTGGGGTACCATATCACCACGACTTGCGATGTGCAAAATTGTGGCCATTTCTTTCGTTACATTTTTTTATTGTCTTTTTCTCAGGCGCCTCTCTGCTTGGCAGACGGTCACCGTCTGACGGTGCATTCATGAACGCCAATAGCAAAGCATCATTTTCGTTTCCATTGTGTTATGTGAATGCAGTTGTGATTTGTCCTGTTTGCCGTGGTGAAATTCTCAGTCTATCCCATGCAGCAGGGTCATTGCCAATGCTTAATATTTCAACAATTCGAACACCCCAATGCGCAAGTTAACTCCCTAAATGCTGGGCTCTGAGATCCAACTGGAACAGTTCCTTGATCGCACGATGGCACGCCCATCTCTTCAGGCTTCTGCACCATCATTAGCCCCGAGCTCAACTCCCTGGCTGTGAGACGTGGCCGTCATTGTGGGACTCCCGTGCAGAACATTTTGCCACAATTTGAATATTTCCACCGGGGACAGAATATGATGCATCTTTGCTTCCGCGTACTGATTCCCACTGTAAGCTCAATGGCTTTCCGCTTTCCTGCCTGCCTAGTATCAGCCTGCTCTGAGCAAGAAACAACTGGGCATTGCTGGTTCACTTTGTAATTTAGCTTCGGCCGTCTTGTAATTTCCACCGTTTTGTTTTGTTGATGGTCTGTGGCAGTTCTCTAGCTTTGCTAATGTGTGCATCATCAGGGGAATCGTGGAGATGTGGTGATGTCTAAATCAATTTTCTTCTCACGGACGGGCTGATGCGGCATGCAGAATACAAACGGCAACGGTCCCATGCCTCGTGCTGTAGAAGCACCACATTCCTGAGGAACAGGGAATAACTACATACCAGGGCACATGAGCGGCACGTCAGAAACTGTGCCTCTCAAGTCCATGCATCGCTGAGAGTGTTTTGCAACACTCCATTCTTGCTCCAATCGTTCACCATGTGACGGGGAGGGCAACGACTTCCAGGCTCTGAAAGAGTCCTTCACGCAACGAGTTCCCTCCAGGTGTCATGCGCTTTCCACACACCTCGCGCAGCTGATGTCGGCGGCGCTCTTATTCCTGGAATTTCCAGCCATCAGCGAACTTTTTCCCGCGCTACCGCTCATTGAACTCAACGCACGTGCCCTCACGCGTGTTCCAGAGACCTCGCTCAACCGGTGTCTACGGGGCTCTTATTTCTGGAACTTCCCTATCGTCAGCCCGCTGGTTTCCACGCTACTGGCACTGTGAGTACCACTCATTGAAATCTACGCATTTTCTCTCGCTGCAGCAAGTCGGCCCGTTCCAGTCAATGCCGCCACACTGCTCCCACACGCCGGAACAGGCTCCCTGGTTCTCCGTCCAGGCTTGGACCTGTGGCGCCTCCTGAATCGGCTCTGTCGTATACGCCTGCTCTTTGTACGGGTCGACATGGAGCTGCTCTTGAACGAACACCCCGGAATCCAAACGTGACGCGCCCGGCCGACACTGTGACCACCACTCGTCGGACCTGGCGCACTCTCCCTCGTTGCAGCAAGTCGGCCCGTTGAAGCCAATGCCTCCGCACTGACCCCACACAGGCGCGCAGGCTCCTTGCCCTCCCGTGTCCGGGGAAGGTCGGACTGGAGGTGGTACCCGTTGCACTGGCGGGGGACCCTGTTGTACTGGCGGGGGCACTCGTTGCACTGGTGGGGGTGTTCGTGACCTCATCCCATTGCAGTCGTAGTTCATCAGGCCCCCAGGTCGCTCCACTCCGTTGCCGTCGCCGCCGTAGCCGTTCAGCTGCGTGCTGTACGTGCACCCCAGCACCGTCTCCACAGTGATGGGCACCGGAAAGTTGAACCCGTCTCCGTAATCGTGCAGCATCACGAAGAAGTTGTCCCCAGTGCGCTCCGCCCAGCGGCCGTCGATAGTCACCCTGGTCGCGGGCAACTTCATGCCCCGCGGTTGCACTTTCAGGTACCACTGGTGGCTGCCTTCGAGCTTGAAGGTGATCTCACTGTCGGGGCAGGGGACAGCCGTCCACTCAATGTCCCAGCGACCGTCGCCGTAGGTGGCCAGGTCTAAGTCGCCCCAATTGCAGCCAGGGCAGTTGTCGGACACAAAGGCCATGAAGGTGCCCGTGATGGGGTTGGCGCCTGCGCCATTCCCCGATCCCCAAACCTGGAGGCACGTCCCGCAGGAGGCGGAGTCCTCAAATTGGCGGATGTTCATGGCGACGGGCATCATGCCGGAGTAGTAGGACGGCACTGGGTTGCGCAGCACGCAGGCGCCGATGTTGCTGGGGCCGTAGTACGTACCGTCGCCGCGGAACGTGCTGGAGTACCAGCTGCTGTCCATGGACCGCGCCGGGGCAGCAAGCAGGAGGAGGGCGGCCTGAAGGAAGAGGACCCCTGAAGCCGCTCCAGCGACCTTGGAAACGAGCGGACAGTGCATGTCAGGCGGTGCCGAAGGTGGTTGCTGGGGAGCAGGGGGATCGTTGGCCTGGGCCAGACGCTGAGGCCTCTAGTCGCGGGCAACGGGGAGGAAAGGTATCGCATTCGCCGTGGTTGGGGATAGCAGCGAGCGCGGGTTTGCGCGGTGATGCAGGAAATGCCGCAAGTTCCGCGGCCAGTTGGGCCCCGACAGAAAGACATTCACTGCAACAACCGGCTTGCAAACAGGTTCCGGGCTTCAGAGACTGCGGTGTGGCGTGTCCTATGATCATGGAGAGCCCGCCACGCGGATGTCGGGTACAGTTCATTCAGTTTCCTACTTTTGGCACCCACGCCAGTTGCAAGAGGGTCACTGAGGCGCGCAGAAGAGGGCGGCCGCGTGGCCAACAGGTGCAATGGACCACAGGCGGCTGCCACCCTCAACTCCATGGGCGTCCCAGGGGCAATTGCCACACCAGGATCGTCAAGGAGGAACCGGCAAGACTGCCGTGCAAGTCGCTGAACTAGAGAAAAAGCTGAACCTCCGCCGACGTCCCAGGTTCGCGTCCCAGCCCCCCTGCGACGTGGCAGGAACGGGCCCAGTGCCGACGTCATTGGCGGAAGCTGTCTCAGAGAGGGAGATGGAGCTCGTCGGCGCCTTCGGCGACATCGGCAGAGCACCCCGCCCACCCGCCGACGCCAGGGGCCCAGGCCTCCGACGTCGCGCCGCCCTGCGACAAGGAATTGTGGGCCGCATGCTCAGCCCATCCCAACCACAGCCTCTGCCCACTTGCTTTTCTCGTCCCCATTCTGGACTTCCTGAGGCAGCCTGTCTGCCTCGCTGAGCTGCCCAGACAGCGCGTCCCCGGAGGGATCCAGCACCGACACCCGCCATCCTCTTCCGCCCCCACGAACGTCCGAGACAGACGCTGGTCCAGTAGCCAGCTGATAAACGCGTGGATTGCGACGATCTGGCTGGCCACGGTGGCCCAAGGCCGCACAGTTACATGTTGACACGGGGGGAACTGATGTGCGTGCCGCGGGCACGGTGTGCATCGCCGCTGGACGTCGGCAAGCTGCGTGCGGTCGTGAGGATTCCGAGGTATGTGCAGCGCCCGCATTACGTGAGAGGTAATCATCGGGTACGACATTCGCACGTGATGTGTGCAGCAGCACTTGCATCAATATGCTATATACATCGGCGAAGAGCACCCTAAGATCTGCTGTGTCCACGTGGACAAAGGTGATCGGCTTGGGTGTTGGTGTTGTCTTGGGGGAGTGGGCCTGCGCAACGACTGCAGCTGCGAACCAATATGCACTGATACACTATACGTGGCGCCCGATGCTACCGGGCGGCGAGAATATGGTACCCGCGCCCCTGCGCCTTGGGACTTTCAAGTTGAAAGCGCCCTCCCTCACTTCCTGGGACGTTTGCAAAATAAGCATCAAGTTCTTTCCAAAGTGGTTGAAGTATCCCGAGAACCACCAACAACAGTACAGTTGTGGCGCAAACTGACCATACTCAGCCCGCCAGACCCATGGCGCCAGCGTAATTCATTCATGGCGCCAGCAAAGTTGTCGGTATTCACAGGCTTAGTTTTTACGCCTCAAAAGCTGATCGTATTTATATTCTTACGCGTAAACATAGTTTTTACGTTTTTACCGTAAAAATGCGTAAAATACGTAATACAACTTAAAAACCGCCCGGTGCACATACAGACTTACGGAGTCCGGAGAATGGCAGCCAGACGCCCTGGAAAGAGCAGAAAACGAGTTTTTGTTAAATGCCATTGTCGGCCTTGCTGAGGGCGAGGTGGACATTGTGTTGCGTGTGCTGGAGATGGCGCAGAACTATTCGTTGTACACAAGTTTCATCATGTAACCTGAGTGTCCCAGGGAGCGGTAGAAATGTAAAAACAGCCACAAGAATAAGCCCTTTGCAAATTTGTGTTTTATGCATAAAAACGTAAAAGCAATAACGTAAACGTGAACGCAAAAACCAAGCCTGGCTATTCAAACGCATGCCTCATCCACTTGCATCCGGAAATCTGGTAGGCGTTGATACAGCATTGACAGGCCATGGCCATTGCATCAACGCCGCTCTACAGACACGAGCTCTGAAGGTCTGCGTTGATCCAAGGGCCTATCAATGGTGCATCAAAGCCTGCCAAATTTCTGGATGTATCTCTGGGCTGATAAATGGATCGTTGATGCGGCATTGCTAAAACACTGCTTGTTTGGGAATGTTGCATCAAGATGCCTTGTTGGAGAGTTGATAAATGCCGACGCCAAGAGCCACTGTTTCAAGAGCCGTTCACCAAATTGAGGGCCATGGTTTCAATGCCCCCTTGCATCAACCCTCATTAACATTGCATCAACGCCTGCCGAATTTCCAGATGCCAACCCCACCAAATCCCGAGGACGCTGTTTAGGGAGCACCCTCATGCAGAATGCACTAGCCAAAACAGAACTTCCCTAAACATCGGGAGCAGCTCTCTACCTCGCATACGGGAGGTTCATGCTAGAGCAGTTGCCATTGGCGGCTGAATTTTCTGGGCTGCGATGCCCTTCAGGCGCGTCAATCAAGCAGCTGTTCTCCAGAATAACGAGCTCTTGCGGCAGGAGGCTGCCTGGAGCATGGCTCCTCATGGATCTCCCCAACAGGTGGATTTGGGTCACTGCGGTGGAATTGCGCTCAAGAGACGGTCTCTACGATGTCCCCCCGTCACACTTGACTTGAGTCATTCTGAGTCGCCCCAAACTTTCGGTCTTCCATGTCCCACTATATCTGCAGCTTCTCAATCGCGCGCAAGGCACCAAGGCCCTCATGAATTTGGCAGGCGGTATTCTACCAAATTTGGTGTGCGAAATGAGAGTCCATCACCTCGTTTCTTGTGTCCCTATTGTCTTTCATATTTTCGTCTTCACCTGGAAGCAAGTGAATATATTTGTTTGTGTCTATAGATACAGCAGCTAAGCTTTTGAAATCGACAATTTCACATGTGGAAACTGCTCAATGTCACTGTGCGTTGGCATTAGTTGTGAATTCAGCGGCTGTTGTTCATGGCTTTCTTGGCGGAATAATCAGGTAGTCCCATGCAGTAGAATTATTGGCAATAATGCACATTTCAACCACTCCAGCACCATCAAGCACTAGAGACTTGTATGAACACTGGGCATGATATGGGAACTCGAGCAGTTCGTTGATTGCACCATAATATCCAAGCTTATCAAATAAGACGTATACTTATTCTGTGTCCGCAACAATACGCGCATAGTGGCAAAAATCTCAAAATACATGTTTTCCGATATGCGATTTCCTATATGTCCTTAATCTGGAGGATTAATGGCTGCGACCTGCATCCTGCGGACCTGCGACCTGTACGTCGCGACAATTGGAAAGCTGTGTGCTCCGTGTATACAACGAGGATCGAATGTCTATGCCGAATGTCCCTAACGCTGGGGCCAAGTACTTCACGGACGTCGCAGGTTAATTGTTGAACAATTGGCACCATATGACTCTTGGTTGGGTGCAGAGGCAGTGGGTGAGGGCGGCATGCATGACGTCTTCACCCGCAATAGTATGGATTGGTTTGAGACAGAGACTTTGGGATTGAATGTACATGTCGTCGAGGTTGTCAATGCAAAAGCCATCGCTCGACTATTGGACGCATTTCCAAATAGAAATTGTTTTATGACATTGTGTGCATTATTTCTCCTACCTGTTGTTTGTCCGTATCCCTATTTCCAAGCCTTCTACTATTACACGTTTGATATACACGCTTCCAAATCTCAAACTGCTAGTTTGTTGATGACGTGTGGGCTACCTCCTAGTTTTATAAGTGTATCCATCTTCAGTGGACACTTTTCGATTTCTGTAGAAACCGAGAGATACGATAACTTTCCGGAACCCCGTTTCTCTCATGGACGGACTGGTGCTGCATGCAGATAAGAGCGACGCACGTCCCACGCCAACACTTCGTTGTGGCAGCAGCCACAATTTTCCTGGAACAAAGGGAATAACTACACACCAGAGTATAATTACCGCATGTCTGAAATTGTGCCCCTCAAAATCCAGGAGGCACCACGCCATCCCCGAGTATGGTTTCCAATACGGTTTTCAACACTTTCATCACTCTTGTACGGTTCCGTCATCCCTTTATGCCAATCTGGTGGCAGCACGCTGTGAGAGCTGCGACTTCCAGGCTCTGAAGGAATCCCCGGGCCCGGGGACCCGGACCCGTGGATCGACAATGGTTCCCACGCACGAAGCCCGGCAACGCGTTTGCTCGAGGCATCACACCACGCCACAAGCCTTGCGCTACCGTTGTCTGTGGGGCTCTTATTCCTGGAATTTCTGGATCGTCAGCGCGCCTTCTTCCACGCTACAGGCACTGTGAGTACCACTCGTTGGACTCGACGCAGCTTCCCTCGCTGCAGCACGTCGGCCCGTTCCAGCCATTGCCGCCGCACTGCTCCCACATGCCGGAGCAGGCTCCCTGGGTCACCGTCCAGGCCGGGCTCTGTGGCACCTCGTCAATCGGCTCTGTTGGGTACACCTCCGGCTGGAACTGCTCCTGAACGAACACCGGCGCGGCCACCTCCGGCTGGAACTGCTGCTGGACGAACACCGGCGCGGCTTGCAGGCACTGCGAGTACCAGTCGTTGGATTTGACGCACTGCCCCTCGCTGCAGCAGGTCGGCCCGTAGAAGTTGATGCCCCCGCACTGCTGCCACAGGGGCGCGCAGTCCCCCTGCACGCCCGTCTCTGAGGGCGGTGGATTCTGTTGGGATGGCGGCGGGCTCTGTTGGAATGGCGGCGGGCTCTGTTGGAATGGCGGTGGGCTCTCTTGGAATGGCGGTGGGCTCTCTTGGAATGGCGGTGGGCTCTGTTGCCCGGGCGTTGATACCCCATTGCAGACGTAATTCATCAGCCCCGCTGGTTTCTCCTCGCCGAAGCCGCTGTTTCCGTACCCCTCCAGCTGCGTCTCGTACACGCACCCCAACACCGTCTCCACGGTGACGGGCACCGGGAACTGGAACCCGCCGCCGTTGCGAATCTCGAAGAAGTTGTCCGGCGTCCGCACGCCCGCCTGGCCGCCCACCGTCACCCTGGTGGCCGGCGTCTTCATGCCCCGCGGCTGCACCTTGAGGTAGTACGGGTTGCTGCCCTCGAAGTAGAAGCTGATGGGTCCGTCCGGGCAAGGCAGGGGCTCCCACTCTATCTCCCACCGACCGTCCCCATCAGCCGCCAAATCGAGGTCGCCGTGGTGGCACTCGGGACACTCGTCCGCCACGTAGGCCATGAAGGGCCCAATCACGGGCTTGGTGCCGATGCCAACGCCGTGGCCCCACACCCGCAGGCACATGCCGCAGGTGACAGAGCCGTCGTACTGCGGGTTGTTCATTGCCAAGGGCCGCATGTTGGCGTAATAGGCGGGGTAGGGGTTGCGCAGCACGCAGTGGCCGCCGCTGTGGGAGCCCTCCCCGTAGTAGGTGGCGATGCCCTTGAAGGTGGTGGCGCCGTTGAACCAGGAGGCGTCGATGGCGAGCGAGGGGCCCGCCAGGCACAGGAGGGACAGGTAGATGACGGATACTGCCCGTCGCATGTTGGCACCCTTGGCAGGCGACACAAGGTAGTTAGGGAGACATGCGACGGTTGCTCATCGATCGCATCGGGGGTCTCCGCTTCAGTGAGGCGGCGGTGCGCAAAGCAAATCTCAAAGGGGAGCAGAAGAGGGGGGGGGGAAAGTGGAAAGTACCCAACTCTGGGGTCAGTGGGAACGCATCGAGGTGAGCAGTTTGCTCATGATGCCAGCGCAGTGCCTGGGACCGGACGCGTTGGTCCCACAGGAATAGGCGACAACGTCGCTCAGGGTCGGATGGGGCCTTGCGTGCCCAATGCGACGCGCCATTGGGCGCATCGCCGCCGTTTCCCATGCTGGAGGATCAGGATCAAATGGCCGACAGAGGGCTGCTCCCAACGGCAAGCCAACTTTGATTCCAGGAAACGGTCGCAGGCGGTTGTGCTGAGACACAAAGAGAAACATTGGCAGCCGCAGAGCCACTGGCTACCTGGCGCCAGCCGCGGCGCCACCTGCCCCCACTCGAACGATATATTGACCGATTCGGCCGCCTCCTCCCCCACCAAGTCGAGGGCTTGGTTTTGTTCCCCTGTCAAAAAGTCAGCCCAACCCAGCATGCACAGTACGTCGGCCCTCGGCAACCCCACCGTGAGCGCCGAAGCGCCTCACGCGATCGCCGTCAGCGACGTCCAAGGAACAGCGGGTTGTCGGATGTAGAGCAGAGACCACACCACCCCCGGCTGCCGATGCGCTTCAAGCACGACAGCCATCTCACCTGTCCTACTCCCATCCTGCGTTATCTGCAGCAGGCGTTGCGCCTGGCCCGCTCCCCCGACACCACACGCGGGGCCCACCACCTGAGCCGACCCCCCCTCTCGACCGCGGCTGGTCTTGGGCTGCGCTGCGCCAACGAATCATATTCATCCAAGCGTTGCAGCCCACGTCGCGCGTGAATGTCGTAGCCGATGATTACCCCTCAGGCACGAGCGTGACGTGAGGGCCTTGGAAATCCGAAGGCGTGCATGTCACGTGCTGGTGTTCTTTAAAGTACACACAGTGCGCCGCGCCCGCACGGCATCCAAACCAGTACCCCCTGTGTCAACGTGAGACCGTGCGACCCGGGGCACGGCGGCCACCGAGATCGGTGAGTGTCGCGTCACCGGCGGCGTCAACGCACCGGGCTCTTGCAATCTCGAAAAGATTATTCCGTTGGTCAGCGCGGTACAACGAGGTGCAAAGCGTACTGCACATGCAGCCAGCGTCACGCATCGCGCCGATGTCCATCACCGGGTTTATGGGCTCCAATTTCCCCGCATGTCTTATGTAATAATCAATTGATTGACGGACGCACGGGTTCTTCTCGGCAATCCTGGCGGTCACGTGTGTATCAGTTTACTCCTCTGCAGTTGTAAGGGCGTGGCGTAACCTCGTAGCCTTGCAGGAACTGCTTAAGGGTGACGGTCTTCCAGCCCAGCGCCAGTGAAGTCCAAAACAAAGCTCTGCCGATCGGGCTGAAGGCGGTGGCGTGGGAATGCGAGCATTGCGGGCACTGCCCGAGCAGCATGCTGTACAGGGGCAGGGGATTAAACTCCAAGGAGGCACGCAAAGGAAAGTGCAACAGTACACGCTTCAAATCAACGGAAGCCCCCCAGGATTAGTCAAAAACTCTGGGAAGCTCGCTGCAGGATGTCCAGTGTTCATCGCCGGATAACACAACTGGCTTCATTCCACCATCATGTAAATTCTGAGGCACCATGTTCCTTTGCATTATAGATCGAAAGTTACGAATGCCGCACATCCCCACGAGCCGCTCGCCACCGCGTCCATTAATAGTTAACAGTATGACCCACTTGAATCCGTAGACACCGCACAGGATGTCCTAAATTTAGGATTTAAATTAGATTTAAATCTGGAGGTTTCCAGCCCACTGTTGGATGAGAATCGTGACTTCCCTACAGGCATTGCGAATACCAGTCGTTGACGAATTTGCAGTTTCCTTCGCTGCAGCACGTCGGCCCGGGGTATCCATTTCCACCGCACTGCCCCCACATGGCGGAACAGGTTCCCATTTCCATAGGATCCGTCGCCCTCGGCGAAGGGGATACGGGGGCCGGCGTGGCCGGGTTGGATGAGGCTGGCTTCAGACACTGCGAGTACCAGTCATTGCTGTAGGTGCACTCCCCGGCGCTGCAGCACGTGGGCCCTGTGTGCCCGGTTCCCCCGCACTGTTCCCACAGGGCTGCACATGCTTTTGTTTTGTCACTGTCGGGAGATGTCCGTTCCTTTGGTGCTTTCGGCGCTTGCGGTGCTGCAGGTTGTGATGGAGTCGGGCTGCGCTGCTCTGACGGGGATGGCGCCACGTTCGACGAGGGTCCCGGGACAGGCGATGGCCTTGGGCCCCCAGTGGACCCCGGTTCCACCCCATCGCAGTTATAATTCAGCAGCCCAACTGGTTTCTGCGTGCCGCTGTAACCCTCCAAGCTGGTGGAATATGTGCATCCCAACACGGTCTCGACCGTGACAGGCACGGGGAACTTGAAGCTTCCGCTGCCGGGCTGCATTTCGAAGAAGTTGTCCGCCGTCCTGGTCCCCACCCGCCCGCCGACCGTCACCTTGGTCGCGGGAGACTTCATCCCCCTCGGCTGCATTTTTAGGTAGTACGGGTTACTGCCTTCGAAATAGAAGGACACTGGGCCGTCTGGACACGGCACAGCGTCCCATTCTATGTCCCACCGACCGTCTCCGTTCATTGCCAAGTCCAGGTCACCCCTGTGGCACTCGGGGCACTGGTCCGCGACGTAAGCCATGAACTCACCCTTGACGGGCGTCGTGCCTATCCCCGTGCCGGGGCCCCTGACCTCAAGGCACATGCCGCAGGTGACGGACCCGTCGTACATGGGGCCGTTGATGGCCACCGCCGTCATGTTGTGGTACATTTCCGGAACGGGGTTGCGCAGGACGCAGTGGCCGCCGGCGTGGCCACCCTCTCCGTAGAACGTCGCGATGCCGCTGAAAGTAGAGGAGCCAGAATACCAGGCAGAGGTGATGCCAAGCGTAGGGGTGGCCAAACCGATGAGGGCGATGCCAATGACGAGACCCGCTCGCCACATGTTGATGATGCTCTGCGGTTGCGGATGTGTGCGAACAAGAAGTAAGACCAAATCTCTGCGGAAAGCGTGTGCAGCAGTGACTCCTCCATCCCCAGCACTCGCAATGTCGCATCATGTCGCCGCTGAGTGTGCGACTAATTGGGCCGAGAAATGCAGGAAAATTGCCACACATATTCGCATTTCTAGGGCTAAAACGCAATTCTGTGGACTACGCAAACGTCTTCACATTGCTTCTTCTTGAATGCGAGGACGAAGCTGTTGCGCTTGCATCGCTTCGTCCGTTAACAACCTTGCAAGCACTGTCGCGAATTGCATTGCGCACACGATGTGCTGGAAGAAGCTCATGCCGCTCAAACTGTTTTTTGTACTTTGATTGGAAAGGCCGAAAATTCCGCAAATGATGTACTGTTGAGAATTAATACGTAATACACATATTTGCGACAAAAGTTCGTGGGAACGACTCACCCAGGGCACAACTGAGGTAAGTATGAGCGTACTATATTGATCATCAGAATTGCGGTCATTTGAAAGAATTTATCCAACTCCAACTTAAATTAGCGTTGCTCAAGCAGTGCTGAACTTTTTTAAATCGCGTTTTGGAGCGTAAACGACTAAAAATCAAACAGAAAATTCATAGTTTGGCCTCATTTTTGTTCGATTTTCGACCAGCGGCGGTGATAAAGAGAAACGGGGAGAGGCATTGAGCAGCCAAGAGCAGACAACGAACCCCAGGTCTCTGCCGGTCCCGAAACTCCTTTAATTGCTGGTGATCATCTGTTGATCATCGGCGTGCTCAGTGACATTATATTGCGTGAAATAGAGCCATCCTCAAAATTCGGGCGACCTTCCAAGCAATATTTCACCATCAAAAAGCCAAAAGTGTGGGAATTGAAGGAAAAGCCCAGCAAAATGCGTCAAGAGCATATCAACAGAAGAACGCTTCTTGAACCAATACAAAAACACTCCTGTTGTATGGGACAGTCGAACAAGGCGATTTGGGTCAGTACAGACTGCCGATTATATATATACCGAATCTGCTCACCTTTTCCACACACTTTCCCCGAGCCACGATGTAGCCCGCGGGACCTTAGCCGGCTTCCCAGTTCCGCAAAAGACTGATGCAAAATGGCAATCTGTACAGCTCTTCTTATTCTGCATCACTTGTGTGGAGTTTGAATATATTTCTGGACGGAATAGAATTAATGCGCAAGCAGTGGATTCTCATCTAGACCAAGACCACTTCCTTGCGAGCTCATCCCATATAATGATGGATGTTGGTGCCACATCTCCTAATTCATCTTTAATGCTGCGGAATGTAAATAGTTAAAAATTTCCGGCGTATCGTCAACCCTCAACACGCTGTATCTATAGTTTACATTAAAACACGTCACATAAAAATAAGCTGAACGTGATTCCAAGTCACCATAAGTAAGTGGCCGTGCGCGTTGTGGACACGTTACGGCTGTGCTGTGATCCGCTCGCATGTAGCTGTGCATGGCCCAACAGTGGCATTTCGACATGCCTCTTGCCGACTGTTAGCGCGCCACTGTGCTGCTGTTTTGGGGCAGCAGCGACACCGTGTGATGTGCGGTATTGCGGTGTACCTTGAACAAACGATGGTTGTTGCTGCACCCAAGAAGCAAAACCATCACAGGTCCGCAGCACTAGGAGAAAAAGGGCCAAATAGCACGTGTGAACACGTGTGCACAGTTTACGAGTTGGGTTATTTTCGTGTTTTTAGCATGCAGAACTCTGATCAAATGCATATATATGTGTTACAAATGTGTTATTTGGTTGTTTTGTTGCTAGGGCAAATGATATGCTTGGCAGAAATCGGACATATTTTTCCCATTGGGCGCGGTCAGTAATCGCTGTGTTTGCGTCAGAACATCATTTTGTAAATTTAGAAAATCCTTTTGGTTTTTAAGGCCGAAGGGTGTGAGTAACCGAACAAAGTGACAAGCAGAGCTGTTGGCGGAAATCCGCGCTTTGGTACACATGTCGCAAAATATCCCCATCAAATAATGCGCAACAATGCACCTTCAAACTCGACGTAGCGTCCAATCAGCGAGGATAATTTAAATTGAATGGAATGTACTGGCAGGGGAAGCTTTGGTAGCACATTCAAAAAGACCATATTAGCGTGGAGGCGAGGAAAGCAAACGATCGCATGCCGCGTTATTCTCTGGTCATGGAAATGGAAACGGCGACCATGGTCTCGAATGTGGTGAAAGTGATACAGAGATATGAGTTGTGTTAAAGTAGCATGTCATCATCAAATGTTGCTTGACTAGCACATTCATCCTACAATTCATCCGGTTGCAGTTTGATTTCCGTGACTAAGAGCGATCGTTTGTGAGAAGCCTGCTTTTCGTCTCAATGAGTGTGATGGCAGCCAGCATGTTCAGACTGGGTGCCAAACGCTGGGAAAGCTGGCAGTAAACTAGGCACGATTTACGTTGTTTCACCCTTCCGTATTTGCAATAATCGACGGCGCATAGGGTAATGATTTCATACTCTGGATGTGGGCGCAAACATAGCCGTCGGCGTATCTTTGCATGTATGCATGTGCTTCTATGCACATGAAGGGTATGAGCGCACCAGATCTTGGAAAATTTGTGTCTATGTCCCAGACATGGAAATCTTTGCTCCCCAATTTTTGCATATGAACATGGGACATCCCTGACATGGTTTTTCACATCGCGGATATCCGTGCTTTTGCCTATGGACAGAATACTTGCAAACCGACCCTAAACAAGTGCACAAAGCAAACACAATGAACAACCAAGAGAATAATTAACTGCTCATGACAATTATAAGGTCTGCTCCCCAGCCGTGTGAACGACCAACAAAATTTACTGGTGGATCGATGCCTTGATTGGAAGCGCTTGGGCGTCTACTGTTCTGGTTTGAGATCCTATTGCACAACAAACTGATGTATTCCATGATTGTGTTCCAAACGAATACACGGGACGCTATTGGCCCGCAAGAGCTGTTGAGAGGGCGCTACTTGGTACCTCCGCCAAGTTTTATGCTTTCAAATTAGATTTCAAATGACAGGCCTAACGCACCGGAAGGGAACTTTTTTCGGAACGCACCGGAAGGGAACTTTTTTCGGACAATAAGCCCTGTCAAAAATGATGGAATACCACCTAATTCAAAATAAAAACCACCAAATCGCTCCGATTCGGACACACAAGTCGACGACTTGCCGCCTCAGGACTCGAGTTCCCTGCAGTTAGTTGTAAGTGGCGCAATTCCATGGCAGGTGCCAATCGCCACTACGTTGCAAAGCCGAATCATCTTGGTGATGGTAAATTGTCGGTTCATTGCATTACATGACGCGGCTGGCAATTTTTCACATTGCCGAGCAGTGACGCTCCCAAATTTCTGAGGCTGCGAGTATCAAAACGCCTCCAAGGGCGCACTCCGCGTGAGCATATACTTTATTCCTCGTTCCCGAGAACTTGAGGCTTCCGCTTCCGAGACACATTTCGAACAAGTTGTCCGCCGTCTTTTTCCCCACCCGCCCGCCGTCCGTCGTCTTTGTCGCGGGAGACTTCATGCCCCTCGGCTGCATCTTTGGGTATAGCGGGTTGCTGCCTTCGACATCAAAGGTGACCGGGCCGTCCGCACAAGGCAGAAAATCCCATTCTATGTCCCACAAGCCGTCTCCGCCTTTGACAAACCTAGGTCGCCCCTGTGGCATTCGGTTTGCCATGTAGGCCGTGAACGCGCGCTTGACGGGCGTCGTTCCCATCCCCGTGCTGAGGCCCCTGACCTCAAGGCACATGCAGCTCGTGACGGGCCCGCCGTACATGATGCCGTTGATGGCCACCGCCGTGATGTTGTCGTGCATTTGGGGCATGGGGTTGCGCAGGACACAGTGGCCCCCGGCGTGGGCGCCCTCTCCGTATACTGAGTTCTACGTAGAACGTCGCGATGCCACTGAAAGTGGAAGAACCGGAATACCAGGCGGCGGTGATGCCATGCGCAGATGTGACCGAACCGAGGAGGGCGACGCCCAGGTAGAGAGTCCCTCACCACATGTTGATGATCATCGGCGGGTGCGGGTGTGCGTGAGCCAAAAGTCAGGCCAGATCTGCGGAGCGCGTGTGCAGCAGCGCTTCTCTGGTCCCGGCATTCGCAACGACGCATCGCGACGCCGCTGGGTGCGATCAATTGGGCCGGGACACGGAGGTACACGGTCACACGTTTTCGTGTTACCAGAGCTAGGACGCAATTATGTGAGCTGCACAAACATCTTCTGCATTTTTCTTGTTCTTGAGCACGATAGCGAAGCAATTGCTCTCGCAGTGCTTCATATGGTAACAATCTTGCAGTCGCTGTCACTATTTGTATTGTGCACACGCTGCGCTGGCAAAGAATCACGTCCCGCAAGTCGACTTCTTTATCTAATTTGCCCTCAAGCCCGAAAATGCCGTAAAACGTGCGTTTTTATTATTTAGTACCTGCTAAACGTCCTTGAGACAGAATTCCGTAGGCACGGCTCGCCCAATGCACAACTGAGCTAAGTATAACGCACTGTACTGAGATGTACTGAGATTCGGCGCCATCGGCAGGAATTATCCATTTCCCACGTAACTCAATGATGCTCAAGTATAGCTGAACTGTTGAAAATCGTGTTTCAAAACGTGACTATTCACATGAATGTTCCAAAATGGCAAAAAAAACTTCATAGTTTGCCTTCATTTTGGTGCTACTTTCGACCAAGGCCGGGATCTAGAGCAACGGGGAGAAACTTTCAGCAGCTTAGAGCTGAACGAGATGCCGAAATCTCTGCTCGGCCCGAAACACCTTTAATTCCAGAAAATCTTCCGTTGTTCAGTGCCGTGCCAGCTGCCAGTTCCTGTGCGGCATACAGCCACCCTCAAAACTTCGCGCGACCTTCCTAACAAAAAAAGCACGGAAATTGAAGGCACTGCTTAGCAAAATGTGTCAAAGCATATCCACAGAAAATGGCTTTCGACACCGATAGTTTCAAAACTATAGGAAACCAGTCTACTAGTATGGGACAGTCGACCAAGGCGAAGTGGTTCAATACCGACTGTCCAGTCAACTCGACTCGAGTAAGACTTTACTCACCTTCTTTATTCACTTCCCAGAGCTGAGATGTATCCCGAGGGTGTTTAGCCATACTTTCAATTCCGAAAAACATCCGACAAGGGACTGATGCAGAATTGCATTCTGGGCTGCTCTTCTCATTCTGCATCATCGCTTGTGTTGCATTTAGATATATGTTTCTATGGAATAAAAACAATGGGCAAGCAATGAATTCCTTTCGGGACCAAGACCAGTTCATACCAAGGCGCATGATGATGGATATCCATCACCGATATAGATGCGACATCATGTAAGTAGTCTTGACTGCTCTGGTATGTGAATCGTTAAAGTATTTCCCGCTTTCGCCAGTTTTCAGCACGCTGCCTTCACAATTGCCTGTAAAATATGGCATTTAAGACATAGGATTCCACTGAATGTGAGTCCAAGCCGCGTTAAGTCACCGGCATTGTGCGTTGCAATTGCAGACACGTTGTGGATGTCTTGCAATCTGTTCCCATGTACCTTTCCACGATCCAACAATTAGTACTGGTTCAATGAATGTAGACTATATTAGATAATAATATACAAGTCATACAAGTGTCACAAGTCTGCTGCAGCTTTTGATAGACGGGTTTGGCCACAAGGAGCCATGTTGCTTAAGACACGCCAGGGGACGCGGCTGCGTGGGCCGGACGAGTGCAGCGTCTCATGATTCATTGTGACAATGGCATGCCATGGCGGCATCTCGTTGGACCTTAGCGCATCACTGCGCTCGGTATCGCAACAGTGGTACAATGTGACGTGTGGCATGGCGGTGTAGAGATTACATTATAGCTCAAATAGGGGACAGTTGTTTCGGGCGCCAAGAAGCAAACCATCACAGTTCCGCAAATGTTGTGCTTGGCAGACATAGGGCATTTTGGTTTGCAGTAGGCATGGCCAATAGCCTCTGTGGCTGACTCAGACAATCATTTTACAAAGTCCTTTTGGTTTCAAGGCTGAAGTATGTGAGTAACAAAATAAGGTGTCAAGCATACCTGTTGGCGG
This sequence comes from Ostreobium quekettii, assembly GCA_905146915.1. NCBI lineage: Eukaryota > Viridiplantae > Chlorophyta > Ulvophyceae > Bryopsidales > Ostreobiaceae > Ostreobium > Ostreobium quekettii. The sequence goes on from CAJHUC010002959.1 coordinate 89,840, forward strand.
AAAGTAGTGCCTTGTCGGGTGCATTTCTCGAATTATCCTGATCAAAGAACGCGCACCAGTGAACCTTCAAAACTTGACGAGGTCTCTTCAACCTACGAAGAGGATTTAAATTGAACGGAACGGACAAGAGGGGTAAACTTCGGCAGTACACTCCAAGTGATCCGTACTAGAGTGAAAGCGAGGAAACATCAGATTGTGACGTGCATTGAGTTAAGGTGATGGAAATGGAAACGGTGACCATACTGTTCAATGTGATGAATGAGATATGAATATATGAGCTGAGTAAACAAAGCATGCTGGCAAAGAAGTGTTGCTTGACTAGTACACTCATCCTACATATGCTGCCAGCATACTTTGTTCACTCAGCTCACATCTTCATGTCTCTGGATTACATAATCCACCCGGTTACAACTTTGCTTTCCCTGCCTGGAAGCGGCCGATTTGAGAGGTGTGGCTTTCATCTCAATTAGTGCGATAGCATCCTGTCTGGTCAGACTGGGTGTCGCCACACACAGGAGATGACAGTAGACAAGGCACGGCTGCCGTTGTTCTGTCTTTCCGTCTTTGCAATAATCGACGGCGGATTGGGTGAAAAGTTTCATACCCTGAACACGGTAGCAAAAGGAATACTGCTAGTCAAAATCCTGTACATGGATACTCTTGCTCCCCAATGTTTGCATATAGACCTGGAACATCCTTGGCATGATTGGTAAAATCTTGGATATTCATAGCTTCGGTCTGAGAACAAAGTATTTGCACAATGGCCCTGATAAAGTGCAAAATGAAACACAATGAGCAACCAGGAAAAGCTAAGAACCTCATGTCAATTGAATGTTCTGTTGTCAAACTGTGTGAACGCCAAGCAAAGCTTTTGGTGGACAAAATGCCTCCATTGGATGCGTTGAGCGTCCATTATTCTGGTTGAGTTCCCGCTGCACGGCGGAGTTGCATAATGTACTGTAAAAACCGTGCCAAGCCCAAAGATGAGACGCTATTGGGCCCCAGCCGCTGTTGGGAGGGCGCTATTTCGGTGCCCCCGCCGTTTTTTGTGCCCAAATTAGATTTCAAACTACGGGCGCAACAGGCCAGAAGAGAACTATTCAGACAATTTGTCCGGCCGAAAACACAATGCTGCAATACCTTACAAGATGAAACCCACAAAACTGCCCTGATTCGGAAACACAAAATCGGAAGACTTGTCGCTTTTGGACTCGAGTGCCCCGCAGTTGTGAGTGGTACAATTCCATGGAAGGTGTCAGTCGCCACTACGTTGCAAAGCTGAGTCATCACCTTGGTGATAGCAGTGTGCCGGTTCGTTGCATTTCATGACGCGGTTGGGAACAGCCCACATTGCTACACAGTACCGCTTCCTGAGGCTGCAAATATCGCGCCGTCTTCAAGCAGGTCAGGCCACCGTGGGCGCACTCGCAATTAGCATGGCCTCAAGGATGGCCGCTGAATGCGGCAGCCAACCACCACCGCAACAGTCCAGGTGGCTGCTCCCGCCCTCAAGCTCGCAAGGCTGAAGACACTGCGCCGAGTGTTTGCCACGAGCTATTTGTTGATCAAGTTGTTATTCGTTGATCTTTTTTCATGAGGAGAGCCCAGCTCCTTGCCCCTTTGTACAGCCTACGCAACCCGTACGTACGTGGTCCCATGTGGGGAGTTCGCAAGCGGTAGCTCCTTTGTGGGTGTGCTGGGAGACCGTTGGGTCTCAGAGGACCTCACGGCGTGCTGTGGATTGTCGCTCACGCACTTGTTGTGCCCGCCAAGAGTTCGTCAAAAAAACAATAAAAACGCCGGCCCCACTGGTAGCGGCCGCCAAGAGTTCGTAAAAAAAAACAATAAAAACGCCGGCCCCACTAGTACTTTACGATCTCCGTCCACCCACATTGCGTCCTTCGACCTCGGGATTTTCGTGGACGCGACCGACCACAGCTCTCGACGGTCCCACACCCCTCGGTGAAGGGACCCCAGGGCTCGACACCAGAAGACGGGAACGGAACGAGCGAGCGATCGGGGGAATTGGACGCGGCTGCGCACAACCCGGCCGGTCGCGTCCGCGGGTGCCTGCGGCTGATGCGATCCGACAGTGAGGAGTGGTGAGTGCCTGTGTCTCTGACACGTGTGTGTGCTCCAGTCTGCACTGGCTCACACCTCCTGTGCCCCGACTCCGTGCCCAGCGGATCGGCTCGTGCGCCTCCGTGCGCCGACGCGAGGGAAGTCAGCATCAGGCCGAAGCTGACGTTGTGGGTTCTTTGTTGGCGCGACACCTGCATCCGGGGGGTGCCCCTGTCGGCATCTTGAATTGGAGGCACTGAGAATCAGATGCTGCTTCCGTGCGCAGACAACCAACAAACCACCTCTTTCGGAGGTTTTGTGAAAGCTCCTTGGTCTTCTGCTTCGTGTTTTGATCTCACGCTTTCGTCGTCCGCAGACCCCGAGATTGTCACACTTCTCACTCTCTATTCCTCCGCGGCTTCTCTGTGGGGTTTTGATGGATCCTCTGCAGCCGAGCTAGCGTGCTGTCGCCCTTCGCTAGGCAGGTTCAGTCAGGTCCGTGTGGATCCTTTTGGTGAGTCAGTGGCCGTTGAGAAATTGTTCACAGATTCACAACAGCATGATGGAGGGACACTCCAGGCTGTGAATGTGCAGTTGCACACGATATAGATGCGACAGCTGACAGCGGCTCGTGTGTTGACCCGCGCTGCCAGATTTCTGCTTACTATTTGTATAAGACAGCAAAGGCCGGGACCAGTCGTCCACCACACCTGTGCTTGACAAGTTGATGTTGTGGTGGGGTCTCCTGGTTGCCTACATTTTGAAACCGTTTTCGCCCCCCCTGTCGTCCCCAACGGAGGAGGGATGGCCGCACAATGGGGGAGTCAGGTCAGCCAACCTGAGGAGGTCGGGCTAGCAGAGCTGTGCAGGCTCACTGCTGCCACCACAGGCCGGGTGCTGACACGGAAGAACACTGAAGGGAGGCTGGGCAGCTGGGAATCTGTCGATCTGTTCCTTCGAGTCGACTTGTGGCGGATCCCTGCACGACCAAACTCGGAGTGCCCTAAAAATGCGACAGCATGGCGGAAGGGTACTCAGATTGCTTTGTTGAGGGGCGAGACTGAGGTGGTGCACATCGAAGGTGAGGACGAGTGGTCTGTGAGCACTGGGGATGACAGGCACGAGTTCAAAGCCGTGTCAACTAGCGAGGCGGCCCGATGGGTGGCTGCCTTGCGGCGTAGAGTGCGTTCATGGAGCGAACTGCTGCAAGATAGAGAAGCCGTGGGGCAGGGGTTGCCAGGCAACAGCAGCCAATGCAGTGAGGTGGCTGGACCCATCTCTCTGGTTCAAGTGGAAGCCACTCAGGAGATGGTGAAGGCACTAGGAGTGGCTGCCACCTTCACGCAAGAGGTGCTGGGCGCTCTGCCCATCGCTGGGCCTGTTCTATCTCTGCTGGGATTTGCCTTGGAGGTGGTTCATCGCGATGTGGCTGATGTCGAGGGGCTTCGCCCTGCAAAGGCGACCCTTGAAGAAGTGGCAAAGATGACGATTCAGACACTGCACAGGGCACTCAAGATGAGAGATGAAGAATATGAAGGGGAAGTTTCAAATGTGCTGCAGATGATCGAAAGCGCTGCACGTATGCTTGAGAGTCATGAACACAGGTCAGCATGGAGGAGGACCAAGCAGGCAGTATTGAAATTGAGCAGAGGGCCATCGGCTGTTTTGGAGTTGCTGAAGCAGTGTCAGGAACGCCTCAACACCCTCAAGATCAACCAAGTGGAAAAACTTCAGATTTCAGGTAATCAGTGCCCGCAATGCTTTTCACACTCTGTCAGACTAGAATATGCAAAAGGCTTGTGTGACGAGAATGGGCCATGTCAACAGCACGAGGAGGCATTTGTGCAATATATGACAACAAAATGCATCCTTTGTGTCCCCATGTGGGTATCCATTGTGGGACATGTTCATTACAGAACAACAAATCATGCTGTGAGATGTCCTGTGCCTTGTCCTGCTTTGTGACCGGAGGGGATCGTGCCCCAGTGCATTCCCATCTGTTTCATTGCATGTCAACATGAATGCCGTGACAAGGACAGCTGATGTTGTAACAGTGTTCCATTTCATATTGGTGCTCTCTTCAAGAATGTCCATTTCTTGATGATATCATTGCTTGCGATCTGCTGCTCTTTGCATATTGCCGATGCAACCTGTCCTTTGCGTTGTGAATCCTTGATGGTGTTCATAAACCTTGTGATGGTGCCTTGTGATCTCTGGTCCTTTCACATAAAACCTGTCAAGAGTGTTGCCCACTGCTCACTTGCTTTGTACATTTTCCTGAAAATGTTGTCAGCTGAGTGGTAACTGCTCGCCCTGAGGTGGAGCAAGGATGGGCTGTTGCTCTCCCTTCTATACGGTCTGTTGTGTCAAGACAGCAGTTCCTTTAGTCCGTTGCTCAGCATCCATCGAGTTGCGTGTGCAGTGTTAATGGTGTATTGCAACTGTGGTATGAATGCACAAGGCAGCCTTGAAGTACAGTGGTTGGAGATGTGTGCTGTGTGTGAGTGCCACTGCCTGCCTGTCCTGCTGCAAACCAGTCAAGGCACTTGAATAAAAAGTTGCCCAGGAACTTGCCCCTCGCTTTCTTGTTTGTTCTTCAACATTGCTTAATCAGGATGAGAATAGTGTCCATGCTTTTTCCCACTTTGTGTCCTGTGCCGTGGCCCATTCAGCATATTGCACATGTGTGATGGCATATTCAATATATTGTTGACAACACCCATCATTGCATTCATGCAGTTCCAAAGCTTTCCAGATAGAAATGCAGCATCTGTTGCTGGCAGCTCGAGTGCTGAGTACAGGCTCTACTCGTAGACTGTTACTAGCATGCTTGAGGCTCATCTTGAGCTGGGGTAGTTCTAAATTGCTACATCGCATGACGGCATTTCCACTGAGGATCTGCTTGTATAGTTGTATAAGTGAGGCATATGTTGATTGCGTTGCGCATATGTACATGTACACATTGTGCATATGTTGTATGTCCCATTGAGCGCATAGCATCATTTTGGCATCAATTCCTTCAGCTCACTGTTCGTACGAGATACGCTCTCAGGTGTGGCAACACTTGTCTTGCAATGGAGAATGCAGGCTTGCGGCATAACATAAGCCGTTGGTTGCTTCTGAAGCACAATGCATGGCTTTGCTTTAGCAATCTTCGTGACGTTGGTTGTAGGGGTCAGTAATCAGGAGGAATTGCAAGAGAAGCTTGTGGCAATGGACAAGAAGCAAGAGGTGGTTTTGGCAAACCAAAGGAAGTTGTTCACTCAGTTTAGTCTTGTTCGAAGGGACCGCCACTCCCCTTCTTACATTCCCACCGCGCCAGACGCTGTTGCTCTGGAGAGCCAATTGTGCGTGATCAGAAACATATTGTTACAGGGTGCAACAAACTACGTGGTTGTGTGGGGCATGGGGGGAATAGGGAAGACCACGTTGGCAAGGGCGCTTGCCAATGACCCTTTGATCCAAAAGGAGTTTGAAAAGTGCAGTTTTGTGACAATATCACAAAATCCGAACATCACTCAGTGCCAGAAACAGATATGGGATGCCCTTGTGAGTGCTGAAACCAACGTTCAGTTCACCACTGCTGAAGAGGGCAGGCTGAGATTGCAAGCAGCACTGAAAGACAAGGGTATGTTCATTGTTTTGGATGATGCGTGGTACACAACTCACGTGAAGCACTTTGACTTTGTGTCTGCGAAGAGCCGAGTCCTCATCACTTCACGAAATGAAGAAGTTGCGACATGTGTGAGAGCAAGGCGCTATGCTGCTCTTGCACTGGGTGAGGCTGAGTCGACGGAGTTGTTTTGCAAGCAAGCATTTGTGAATGGGCAACCTTTGAAGTGGCAGATTCCATATGTTAAAGACATAGTGAAAGAGTGTGGGGGTCTCCCTCTTGCGTTAGAGGTCATGGGAGCAGAAGCCAGAGGCTACAGCTCAGGTGAAGAAGGGGGATCAGCACCCAAACCCTCGGAAAAGAAAAAATGGCGAAGGGCAGTGCAGGGCATAAAATCGGATGGAGTGGTGTCCGAGGGTGTGTTCCATAGAGTTTTCAAGATGAGCTTTGATTCTCTTGAAGCGCGGCATCGTGCTGCCTTGCTTGATTTGGCTATGTTACCTGAAGACCACGAAGCAAGGGAGTCTGATGTGGTGGATATGCAGGAATGCAACGGCTTGAGTGCTGACGAAGCGTACAAGGTGCTGGAAGAATTGGCCCAAAAATCCTTGATCATTCGCACAGGAAAGTATGAATTGGATGTGTATGAATTTCAGTCTATTGGTTTTGTGACGTGCCACTTGCACGATGTGGTGCGCGACAGTGCACTGAGCATGATTGCTGAGCTGCCTGTCGCAGAACGTGACCGCTTGGTTTCATCACACTTGAAGAAGTTGGCTGTCAAAGGTCAGGGCTTGTGTGCAACAAAGCTCTCTACAACACACAGCATTGGGCAGGACAGAAAGTTGGACTTGTGCCAGTTGGAGGTGCCTAAATTGCAGGCCCTTGTGCTGAGAAATGCAGATATGTTGGAGTTACCCGCATCGCTACTAGCCATGAATCTGGTAGTCGTGGATTTGACATCTTCGGGAATTGTTGCCCTGCCGACACAGGTGACATGCCTTCAATCTGCAAAGGTACTGCGTTTGGATTACTGTGATAAGTTGCTGTGTTTGCCAAGTGAACTGGGCAATATGGAACAGCTCACAGTGCTGTCCATGCGGGGATGCCGTGGCATGTTCGACTTGCCAAAATCTGTTGGCAGGCTGTCGAATTTGACAACTTTGCTCATGCCAAGCTGTGGAATTGCACACTTCCTGCCAATAGAAGAGGGCACTTTCCAGAGTTTGACCAAGCTGGACATCAGCAGGTGTTTTGGCCTGAAGTGCTTGCCTCCCAGTTTGGGAGAATTGGGCAGTTTGGTGGCGCTGGACTTGGATGGTTGCTGGCAGCTGACCTCGCTGCCAGCTACCATCGGACAGTTGGCACAGTTAGAGGTTCTGCTTTTGCATGGATGTGAAAGTCTCAAGGAATTGCCAAGTGCAGTGACCCTCCTTGGGAACTTGGCAGAACTGGATGTCCAGGGATGTACCGAGCTGACATGTCTCCCTGAAGGTCTTGCTGAGGGATGCCCTGAGCTGGGAATATTGCGCCTTCAGGGGAATGCAGCAATGGCATTCCCAGAATTTGTAGTGGATTTTGAGCAGCTGCAGGTCTTGGGATTGCGCAAGGACTGGACGCTGCCAAGCAGCGCGAGTGAAAAACTGCTACTCCAACAGGTGTCGTTGGAGCAGGAACCAACAGAGGAGTATGCTTCCACAGCGTACAGGGTGAGTGGCACTAAGCTGTTTGTTTCACAGGAACCATTTGTTTACTGTGTTGTACCTATGTTGTGTGTTCTGCTTATCATTGTCAGAATTCATGCTTGGGTTTTGTCGCAGTCAGCATGGGGAATCAGTGTTGTGGTACTGGAATGCATGCAGGGCATCAGATTCGCATTACCATCATCCATCCCATTTATGGGATCAGCTGATGACGATTTGGTTGTGCAGGAAAGAGACACTCCTCTTCACTGGGCAGCACAATTGGGCCTGACAGAAGCGCTGACTTTCCATCTGAGAGAAACTGGTGTGGACAGTTGCAGCCGTGTAAGTTTGTTTGGAAGAACCTTGTACATTGCAGTGAAGCCTGTGGTATGTCATTTTCAGTGATGTGGCTCTCAAGTGGGACGCCATTGAATTTTGACTGCACTGGCATATGTGAAATATTTGCCTAAACTCTGTGCTGATTTGGTACTATGTTTGTGCCTCCCATCGCCTGAGCATGAGCAGAGTGCTTATGTATTCAACGTGCAACTAACGCCAGTTTGCAAATGGGGCACATATTGCTGCCGTTTATTGGCGTTCACCAAACATCATGGAATAAAGTCCATGAAAATGAACAAAACCTATCAGTACCCTTGCAAAAGTGCGGATACGGACTCGATGATGTGCAGAAGATCCCAGCAGTGCCACAAGCAACTGCCAATCTGTACATAAGTCACAATTTTAATCGTTTTGCACAAGCTGCTTGATTTTGGCCCTCGGACCTGAGCCTCACTCAAAACAGCCCTTCTCAATTGCAAAGGCACATATCGAACCTGAACTCAGAGAAGAGATGGAGTTGTGCTGGGTTATCCAGCAGGGTGCACCTAAGTATGTCATTTGCCAGTCGATTCAAGTTCCTGCTCAGAATCCCTGCCAGATGGGCATCTGTCTCCACCACACATATTCAGAGCCATCCGGAATCCACGTTCAAGGAATGTCAGGAATTGGAGAGGCTTTATTGACCAGAACCAAGGCGGATCCTGCTGAAAATGCACATTGGTGGACGGCCATCGCCACAATGATGGTGTCTAACTTCCAGACAGGAAGGGTATGAGTTTGAGGGTGGGAGGGGCACTGCTAGTTTTGAACACATTGCGGTGCCCTAAGACTAGTCGGTAGGAAAATACTTCAATAGTGTAGTATCGCTGGATTAGCGAAAACGATTGGGCTTCCAAAAGCCTGCATGAGATGCAGTTCTTTTGTTGAGTGTTAATTTAATTTATAACTTGCAACTATTCAAACAACACACAAGGGATTTGAGTTGCTCTCCATTGTTTGCTGCTTCTGTTGCACTTGTGCGATTCTTAATCTCCAAAGGCCCGCAAAGAATATGGCATGAAATTTTTTCCTTGGGATAGGGCCAGTAGCTATGTGTTGTGTGAACGATGTTTTTGGTTCTTTATACGAGCGGAGTGAGATGTGACACAAAGGCGCGTGGACCAATTTTCCACGCCTTGGGTGAGCATCGAGCGCAGCGAGGCGATTTTGAGATTTTGGCCATTTTTGGGCCATTTCGCTGCATTGGAAAGAGGGCTTTGGGGACGGTCTGGGTGCTTGTGGGGACGGTGGTTTAAGTACAGGGTGACATGAGGGTTATGTAACCGTGCTATGTGCCGCGGGGACAAGACGCTGGGAACCCTGTAACGAACATCCGTTTTGCTGTCACTGCCTGCCTGCGAACCACGCGCAAGGCAACGCCGGACCCAATCCGCCCTTCCGACTGACGCACTGCAGAGGCCGTTCCGCCAAGGGGCCCACCACGTCCGCGCCGCGTAGAGATCGATCAAGCGACCGTGCCGATTACGCCTGGCCAACCGCCGGAGGGATCGTTGATCCATCGCACGGGGCACGCGCAGAAAAACCACGCGCCACTATGGACATTGGCACTCAAAAGTTGTGCACATCATCACAGACATCTTTGCTTGCATCTGAGTGTTGTATCCTGAATAAGCACTGTCCATGCCTTAGGGAAGACACTATTTTGAATTTTCTATGCTTAGTGTAAAATTGTGAAAGGGGGGAGTGTCCAACCATTGACACCAAGAGATTATGTAATTGCACTGAAATTAAAATAAGGTGGAAAGATGCACAAAAAATGCTCAATATGCTCAGTGTTTGCGCACCGCAGACCCAAGTGTTCGAGGTCATTTCTCTCATTGCTTGAAATTGTGCACTTGCCTTTCAGGTTGGCAGGACGCCCCTGCATTGGGCGTCAGCAGGCGGACACACGTCCACTGTGCAATTGCTGCTGGACAGAGGCGCATCTGTGGCTGCGGTTGACCAGGTGGGTCACTGCACGGCTATGTTTTGTAAAGCAACCTTTCCTGCCGAGTGATTTCAAGCAGCTTTGTGGGCGGCAGTAACGTCTCAAGCAGCTCAGCTCGTGGATTATTTGCAACAGCGGGCGTCCAGCTAAGGAATGGGGTGCTTCTTGCTGAGTTGCTGACAGCACCCTGTGCGTATACCTGATTATCGGCACCGTATGCTGTGTTCGACCATCCTGCCAACTGTGCTCAATGTTTGCCGCCGTGGACCCAAGTGTATGAGGTCATTTTTCTCACTGCTTGAAATTGTGCACTTGCCTTTCAGGAGGGTGGGATGCCCCTGCATGGGGCGTCAGTGGGCGGACACACGTCCACTGTGCAATTGCTCCTGGACAGATGCGCATCTGTGGCTGTGGTTGACAAGGTGGATCACTGCACGGCAATGTTTTGTAAAGCAACCTTTCCTGCCGAGTGATTTCAAGCAGCTTTGTGGGTGGCAGTAATGTCTCAAGCAGCTCAGCTCATGGATTATTTGCAACAGCGGGCGTCCAGCTACGGAATGCTGTGTTCGACCATCCTGCCGACTTTACTCAATGTTTGCACGCCACAGCCCCAAGTGCTTGAGGTCATTTTTCTCACTGCTTGAAATTGTGCACTTGCCTTTCAGTTTGGAAAGACGCCCCTGCATGGGGCGTCAGAGGGCGGACACACGTCCACTGTGCATTTGCTGCTGGACAGAGGCGCATCTGTGGCTGCGGTTGATAAGGTGCGTCTCTGCACGGCAATGATTTGCAAAGCAACCTTTCCTGACGAGTGATTTCAAGCAGCTTTGTGGGCGGCAGTAACGTCTCAAGCAGCCCGGCTCGTGGATTATTTGCAACAGCGGGCGTCCAGCTACGGAATGGGGTGCTTCGTGCTGAGTTGCTGACAGCACCCTGTGCGTATACTTGACTGTCGGCACCGTATGCTGTGTTCGACCATCCTGCCGACTGTGCTCAATGTTTGCACGCCGCAGCCCCAAGTGTGTGAGGTCATTGTTCTCCCTGCTTGAAATTGTGCACTTGCCTTTCAGTTTGGCAAGACGCCCCTGCATGGGGCGTCAGAGAGCGGACACACGTCCATTGTGCAATTGCTGCTGGACAGAGGCGTATCTGTGGATGAGGTTGGCCAGGTGCGTTTCTGCGCGGCAATGTTTTGTAAAGCAACCTTTCCTGACGAGTGATTTCAAACTGCTTTGTGGGCGGCAGTAACGTCTCAAGCAGCTCAGCTCGTGGATTATTTGCAACAGCGGGCGTCCAGCTACGGAATGGGGTGCTTCTTGCTGAGTTGCTGACAGCACCCTGTGCGTATACTTGATTATTGGCACCATGTTGGACCATCTTACCGACTGTGCTCAATGTTTGCACGCCGCAGACCCAAGTGCTTGAAGTCATTTTTCTCACTGCTTGAAATTGTGCACTTGCCTTTCAGTTTGGCAGGACGCCCCTGCATTGGGCGTCAGCGGGCGGACACACGTCCACTGTGCAATTGCTGCTGGACAGAGGCGCATCTGTGGCTGCGGTTGACAAGGTGCATCACTGCACGGCTGTGTTTTGTAAAGCAACCTTTCCTGATGAGTGATTTCAAGCAGCTTTGTGGACGGCAGTAAAGTCTCAAGCAGCCCGGTTCGTGGATTATTTGCAACAGCGGGCGTCCAGCTACGGAATGGGGTGTTTCGTGCTGAGTTGCTGACAGCACCCTGTGTGTATACTGGATTATCGGCACCGTATGCTGTGTTCGACCATCCTGCCGACTGCGCTCAATGTTTGCACGACGCGGACCCAAGTGTTTGAGGTCATTTTTCTCACTGCTTGAAATTGTGCACTTGCCTTTCAGTCTGGCGGGACGGCCCTGCATGGGGCGTCAGAGGGCGGACACACATCCACTGTGCATTTGCTGCTGGACAGAGGCGCATCTGTGGCTGCGGTTGGCCAGGTGGGTCATTGCACGGCTAGGTTTTGTAAAGTAACCTTTCTTGCCAAGTGATTTCAAACTGCTTTGTGGGCGGCAGTAACGTCTCAAGCAGCTCAGCTCGTGGATTGTTTGCAACAGCGGGCGTCCAGCTACGGAATGGGGTGCTTCTTGCTGAGTTGCTGACAGCACCCTGTGCGTATACCTGATTATCGGCACCGTATGCTGTGTTCGACCATCCTGCCGGCTGTGCTCAATGTTTGCACGACGCAGACCCAAGTGTTTGAGGTCATTTTTCTCACTGCTTGAAATTGTGTACTCGCCTTTCAGTCTGGCGGGACGCCCCTGCATGGGGCGTCAGTGGGCGGACACACGTCCACTGTGCAATTGCTGCTGGACAGAGGCGCATCTGTGGCTGCGGTTGACAAGGTGCGTCACTGCACAGCTGTGTTTTGTAAAGCAACCTTTCTTGCCAAGTGATTTCAAACTGCTTTGTGGGTGGCAGTAACGTCTCAAGCAGCTCAGCTCGTAGATTGTTTGCAACAGCGGGCGTCCAGCAACGGAATGGGGTGCTTCGTGCTGAGTTGCTGACAGCACCCTGTGCGTATACTTGATTATTGGCACCGTATGCTGTGTTCGACCATCCTGCCGGCTGTGCTCACTGTTGCACGACGCAGACCCAAGTGTTTGAGGTCGTTTTTCTCACTGCTTAAAATTGTGTACTCGCCTTTCAGTCTGGCGGGACGCCCCTGCATGGGGCGTCAGCGGCCGGACACACGTCCACTGTGCATTTGCTGCTGGACAGAGGCGCATCTGTGGCTGCGGTTGGCCAGGTGGGTCACTGCACGGCTATGTTTTGTAAAGTAACCTTTCTTGCCAAGTGATTTCAAACTGCTTTGTGGGTGGCAGTAACGTATCAAGCAGCTCAGCTCGTGGATTTTTTGCAACAGCGGGCGTCCAGCTACGGAATGGGGTGCTTCTTGCTGAGTTGCTGACAGCACCCTGTGCGTATACTTGATTATCGGCACCTTATGCTGTGTTCGACCATCCTGCCGGCTGTGCTCAATGTTTGCACGACGCAGACCCAAGTGTTTGAGGTCATTTTTCTCACTGCTTGAAATTGTGTACTCGCCTTTCAGTCTGGCGGGACGCCCCTGCATGGGGCGTCAGTGGGCGGACACACGTCCACTGTGCACTTGCTGCTGGACAGAGGCGCATCTGTGGCTGCGTCTGACCAGGTGGGTCACTGCACGGCTATGTTTTGTAAAGCAACCTTTTCTGCCGAGTGATCTCAAGCAGCTTTGTGGGGGGCAGTAACGTCTCAAGCAGCTCAGCTCGTGGATTGTTTGCAACAGCGGGCGTCCAGCTACGGAATGGGTTGCTTCGTGCTGAGTTGCTGACAGGACCCTGTGCGTGTACTTGATTATTGGCACCGTATGCTGTGTTCGACCATCCTGCCGGCTGTGCTCACTGTTGCACGACGCAGACCCAAGTGTTTGAGGTCATTTTTCTCACTGCTTGAAATTGTGTACTCGCCTTTCAGTCTGGCGGGACGCCCCTGCATGGGGCGTCAGCGGCCGGACACACGTCCAATGCTCAGTTACGTCTGGATGGACGCATTGCCAATTTATTTGTTTCCAAGAGCCTTCTCTGCAGCAGCTTTCAGTGCAGCAGGTTTCAGTTGGCAAAATTGGGGTATCCTGGATATTTTCATATTTCACAGTATTGGCGCCCGTATCCCGGCGTATGGCCACATCCTTGCCCGTATTCTGACCATATCACAGTATATGGGCTCCCATATTCGTGATATGGAGTTGTTTGTATCCCAGATGAAATTTTCCTGGATATGCTGTTCCAGTACATGGCACCCATATCATAATTGATATCCACCAAGGCATGGTGTTTCGCCTGTATCCCATTCATATCCAGAATACGGGACTTTTGCCGACGTGCAGATTGGCCAGTCCGAGTTTCAGAAAAATGTCCAATATCGACAATACTCCGTTGGGAAAGCTATTTATGCATTGGTACAAATTCCCATATCGAAATCCTGAACGGCCCTCATCATTGTGGCTACTGGATGATACAGCTGGCCAAATGTGGTGAATCACGGCCACACGCCAGTTTCCTAGGACAGATGCCCAATCTAGGGACCCAAGGTGGTATGCTCCCAATGACGCTGTGCAGCCTGCCTAATGCAGAGTGCTAGTGGCGACACCATGACCTTATGCCTATGCACCCCTAAGAATCTCTGGTGTGTATAGAGTCTCTGGCAGCGATGGGAGCAACCATAAGGGCCTCAAGGCACATATTGCTCACTCTCTGAATGTCGACATCTGCATATTTTTCTCTCCGATTTCCACAGAACAATCACCTTCCCCTTCAATGTTGTTACCTTGTGAAGCACCCCAGCGATTTGGGCGTGGTGTCCATGCATCAGTGATGGCAGAACTCGCTGGACCTTGCTCACTGCTTCAACCATGAATCTGGTGGCTATTCTGACTTAAATTGGATCAATCAATGCTGGTATGTCAAAAGGATGTTGAACCACAACAAAGATAGGAATATTTCTCTAAATACTTTCTGCAACCTTTTTGTCAAAAGTGTAGTTGGCTTTGATTCACTGCCACACCCTTTGTCAGACCCGTTGTCTTCTCCATAGTTCACCAGGATGCCGTTTAGGAAGATAGTGATCTCCAGTTTTGCAAAAGGCCTCAGTATACCTTTCCTTTCTCACTCGAGATGCCAACACCTTCGTTGAAGCCAATCTCACACAACAAGCATTTCAAGTGATTTCCTCTCACGACAGTCGCGTGTCGAACGCCATGTTCGCCCAGGTCGCTGGACCAGTTTCACTCGCCAGTTTGACAGAGTTGACTTGACCAGGGCTGAACCCCACGCTGGTCTGCCTCCAGCGACGATCTCTCATGCTCCGAAGCAAGCAGAACGCAGCTCTGGCTTCTCGATATCCCTTCCACACACAGCACTATCCAAAGCTCGGCTTCTGCGTCAGCCACTGCCCGCTTTGAGGTCACAAACCGTCGCACAGCACGCGTGGGCGTCGTTGCAATGTCAGACCTGGTTGTCCGCGCAGCCTCGGTCCCGGGCTTGACCTCCCTTGCCACGCTCACTGCTGTTCCTTGATGCCAGCGGCGCCCTCGCACGTCCTCAACCCTCGCGTAAGGCCAACAAACGTCAACTCACGTGCTTGCACAGAAGTGGCAGCGCTGCGCTGCAGTGTTAGCAGTAATCTGGGCTGGGCCTGGTCAGTCCAGGGCAGTCACAGGCCTAGGCTCGTTCCCACAGCCAAGCACAAGGATGTGCAGTGACTGGGACAGCTTGCGACGCTGGGGGCTGGAGGCTGGAAGCCCACGGTTCAGTCGGCAACTGGCCTTACACAGTGCTCACAAACTACACCAAGTGTTTGGGGCTTAGACCAGAACATGCTTTGGCTGCTTCAATTCGCGCACAGCAACTTCAAATGGCCCGGGTGGAAGGAGTGGGTGACATGTGATGGAGAAAGGTTTGGGCAGCTTTGGCAGTGTGGAAAGGGGTTGGATGGTGATTTGTGAGATGGGAGTGGGCTGGCAAATGTGCACTGTACAATGTACTCAGGGTCAGTGCAGTGCAGTGAGTGCACTACATTTATGAAATGCCACTGCATATAGCGATGCTGTTGTACATGATGTAATTAGCAAGTCTAGTTTGGCATCATTTGATGTGCGATAAGATTGATGTGGCAGTACAGGTGTCCAGACAACAGCTATAACTTGTGCAGTTATACACTCTGGCTGAGGTCAGACAGCCTGAATGTTGCAATTCTGTGCCTGTTCTGATTGTTATGAGCAATATGCAGCACGGTTGTACGGCCCTTTCAGGGGCATCTCTGTTTGGCCACAACACCACAGTCGAGCTGTTGTTGAGCTGCGGTGCACACGTGGACAGTGTTGACAAGGTGAGCTTTCCAAACACGTTGTTGTAGCTGCAATATGCCCAACTCAGGATGCAGCCAGCGTTTTCCCTTGGAGCCTTGCTGGGCGATGTCTGAATTGAGGTTACACTTTCAGATTTTTGCCGGACACATTGTACGAAACAGGTGCTTTGGGCCGGGCACAGTGAGCTCATGAGCGACGGCCTGTAGCAGAACTCTAGGTCCTGCAAGTCTGACCCCTCTCCTTGAACACCAAAGAAGGGGTGGTCGCTTGGGGATTCGCCGCTAGGAACCACAACCAGCATGCTTAACTCGCCTCAAGGAACAGTGATTGATGTGCAAATAGATCAATGCGCAGTTCCTTGCAAATTTCGGTTCACCTGAGTCTGTGGCTGTGGTGGGCACAAACGAACGTGTTTTCCTCGTTTACGTTTTGGTAAGGTCCAAACGTCAACATGATGCGAATCACACGTCTATGTTCCTGTTTCGAAACACCAGACGTACTCCACGCATTTGTGTGCCTGTTTTCACAGGTCAAAAGTATGGTGGACATTTCCCTTTTCGTTTGCCTCCCAAATACACACATTTTGCTGTCGCGCTGTACTTTAAAGCTATTTTCTTGAGTTATGTTACTTTGTCTAAGTTGGCTGTCCTTCCAGTTCTGACTGGTTTGTCGGTTCTGTGAGCACTCCCACTCAAGAACCTTCTGTTTGGCCAAGCCGACGTTCATGCGTACACCCAAAAATCCCGTGGCCCGGTCCGCGAATTGGAGGCCCAGGAAAAGGGTGTTTCGTGTTGGATTCTTGTTTCATTGGAACCTGTCTTTTGGAAACACAAGCATCTGTTGGACGTTGGCATTGAAGTTTCCACAACTCGAATGTGGGGCCCACCGTTCACTTTCCAATTTTGAAATTCCTAATGCTGTGCACACGTTTGCGTTTCTGTTTTTGGCAAGCCAATCATAATTGAGACGTCCGTGTTCACGTTTAAGGCGCCTATGCCCACCACCGGTCTACGGTCTTACAAGCTCGGGGGGCATAAAAGCGGCCTGGAAGGCTCTGGTGGTTGGCAGTGGCATATCATGGCCACCCTCGTGTTTGTGCTTGTGAGGAGTTCGATTGGAGTGGCCTGACTTGTCCCAAGACGGTGTTATACTAGCAGCCTCGAGAATTTGGGAGCGCCACTGTGGTAGTGTGCACAACACAGCATTGTGCCAAGGTGGCAAGTTGCCAATGGCATCTTGTACTGCAACGAACTGTCGCACTGCCATCACCAAGGCAATGACCAACTTTGCAACATGGTGGTGAATCGCCTCTTGCAATTGACACCTGCCAAGCAACTGTGCCCCTTACATCTGTGTCGAACTGGATGCCAAGGCAGGAAGTGGTTGGTTATTATGTGTCCGAATCAGGCCTACTGGGAGGTTTCTTGCTGGACGTTGTCCAATTAGGGCATTTTCTATATTCTGGGCTAGATAATTTGCCTGAAATCGAGTCTACTATAGCGTCTCCAGCCGGTCATGTCAATCTGATATGGAGAAGGCTGTGGATTCGTACACAAGAATAAAGTCTTTATGGAACCCAGGTGCTCAGAAGCAGCTACATAGTCCATGTTGCCAGTTTTTCCTCCACGTTTTTGATTGCTGATTTCCGCTTGAAAATGCGAGCTAGCGTTGCATAGGACCCATTGGTCTTGCCATTCCATGTCCCTGCAGCTTGAAGTTGGAGCGGCAACATGCAAAACTGCATTGACAAGCTGCCTATTGGGGTTACCGATTTGTGCTGACAGAAGCTAGTTGGCATGTGTGCAAGCTGCATGTATGGGTCTTCAGACGTGTGACATGCTATGCAGGATGGCGACACACCCCTGTCAGAGGCCATATATAATGGGCACCCGAGCACTGTGGAACTGTTATTGAAGCATGGTGCAAACACGGACATACAAAATGAGGTGGGACTGTCTCCTATTTTAGGATTGATAAAATGTTTCAATATCCACTTGAGCAGAGCAATTCTTCATTCAAATGACAAGCCACACAGAGTCTCGTTTATTGAAGAGTCCGTCCTATCATGGAGTGTGGCATGGTGCATTCGTCAAACATGCGCATTAGTGCCGAAAGACACCAGCAGCAAACTGAATACAAATGCTTTCTGGGCGTTGTGTCGATGAGCCAATGGCATTGTACAATGCCCAACATGTTGGTGTCGCTGCACGTATGATTTCCGCTGCAATATTATCCATTCTGCTATTTGGAAAAGCAGCCCTCGTCCATTCTCGACATAAGATCCATTGATATCAACAACACAGATGTTGTGATGAAATTGATGTCATCCCCACGCATTAGAAACCGTAAAATCTTTTGAGACCTTGATAACTCATGCACTTGTGAGACTGACAGAGCTGGTGGCTGTCCACTGTTGAGTCGTTCTTGAAACCTCACATAAATGGTGGAGAGCTGGAGTCACAAAATGTTTGTGTGTTCATATGGTTTGCATGTTCCTGTTTGCATGTTCACAGACAGGAGCAACCCCTCTTTTGCTGATTTGGCAAAAGATGTGGCACCAGAAGACTGATGAACAGACAGCTGCGAAAATTGTGCAGATTATGTCAGACTACGGTGCAGCTTTGGAAGTGCCAAACGAGGTAACATAGTTGCTCAGTGCTTGGTGTCATGTTGCAAAGTGGGAATGCAGAGTCAACCGAGGTCGAAAGTTGTAGCCTCACAACAGGATGCAAGCAAGCAACATGAGACTCGCTCTACATGCTGTTTCATGGCATGTACCATAGATCAGGGAGGACGGCGTAGTGGGTCGTGAATAGTGCAGGGGCCTTTAGATAACGCCCTCAGCATTGTGAAAAATGGCAGGTGTCGCAGAGCATGGGGTGTACACAAGACACAGAGCGGGGTAGAGGGGTGGGAGGGGGTGGGGGGGGGAGAGGTGGTGCGGTATGCACTAGCTGCTTCAACATCATATAACATAGAACGTTGCATTCTCACACATTCTTGCATCTCGCCGCGTGTGCTATCACCCAAATATTATCAAGTTCACTCTAACTGAACAGTGCCATTACATTTTTCCTTCAATCAGATGCCATGTCCCCAAGATTCTCAGTGCCCAGCTTCATACTTTTATAGAGTATGGTACTTATGCACATTCTGCTACACTACCACATAGATCCATACCATGGATACGGGGGTCGGCACAGCACAGTGCAACGCAACGTCGCATTAATTGCTATTCGTTGCTTTTGGATGGCATTGTGATTGGCTACTTATGTATTGTTATGTAATGTGGTACGTTGGCCAGGCGATGGTCCACTTTGTGGTCAATCTTGCCACACAGGGTGTGCGGCATAATGCAGCAAGCTGTGGCACCCTGTCACAACTTTTTGTCAATGGTTTGAGTTGCTGCCATAAATGGCACGTTAAGTAATGCGTAAAATTGCTTGGGCGCTGGGAAGCGTTGTTGCCTGCAAGCCAGCCAGTGTGACAATGCGGGGCCCCGCCACTGAGTCGGGGGCTTGATGCAGAGTGTGGGGGGCATGGAAGATGGTGCAGGGGCATGCAAGATGGCACCCCCTGCATTCCTGACGTCAGCGTTGATGCTCATGGTGAAGTGGAACTGAAGTGTAGTGTTCTAAATCCCGGCAGCTGGAGGAAGGACCAGCAGTCCTTGCAGGAACACCCCAAGGAGTGCGTTCCAAACCGTTTCTGATTGTCGTTGATGGATCCTATCCAGTGCTGGAGTTTGGTCGTACCATCAGATGTGATTAGCGACGGCATATTTTGCATTGCTCAACAAGGCTGCAGGCCTCTGTTCTTGTGGTCTCACCAAACGTGGCAATGAACAAGGGACAGAATAAAGCAACGTTTTGAACAACGTTTTGCACAGCTCTAAGGGTATGCCCCACATAAGGCTACAGACTTGCAAAATGACAGAGGTTCTAGTTTGATAAGCACCTCAGTGCACAGCACGTTTTCTGAGGGCTTTGGGTACACATGTGGGCATTCTTTCGGTACCTGGGACGAGCTTGTTTTGAATAGACACAAAAGGGTACGTGCCCTTCTTTCTCAAAGGCTGCCGAGTTTCGGTGAACAGTGCCCATAGTCCAAGTAAGACTGCCACCTGAGCCAACAGAGCTTGCAGTAGAATGCTCTTGACATACAGTGCATGCTTTGGTACCTCAAAAAGTCAAAGTAAACAAAGGAGGTGAGGTCATACAGTTGAAAAGCATACTGGTGGTGTCCCACACCACCAAAATTCTCCAGCATGCATGACGTTCGCAGACGGATGCGCGACAGGGCAATGGGCCCAATTTGCATTATCTGTCCTTTGCTGTAGTGCCTTTGCATCCAAATGTATCGTGGCTTGAAAAGGGGGCTTTAGAATGCCCAATTACATTGTGCATGGATGTGCAGAATGGCATGACTCCGCTGATGGCGGCTGCAAGGGACGGCCACACAGCTGCTGCAGAACTGCTGCTGAGCAAAGGAGTGTCTGTGACGCCGACTGATGAGGTAACATTGCATGCGCGACGGCTTGAATGTAGCATGAACCCAGTGAGTTGATTAACATGCATTCACATTAAGAACATGCAGATGCTGTTAACATGTAGTGGCACCCTGCTTTGCTGTTCTTGAAAGTGTGCAGCAGAAGATTCGAATCCCGTGGAATTGCAAACTTGCCTGTGCAGTCGAAGAGGGCGCGCTAGATGAGTTTGACTCCTGGTTGCTGGGCATCTGCATTCAATGAGTGCTCACGTAGTCGATTGGATCCAGGCGCTCAGTACCATGGAAGAGGGCATGCTAGCCACGTTGACTCCTGGTTGCTGGGCTTCTGAATTCAATGACTATGCACGTAGTCGATTGGATCCAGGCACTCGATACCACAAAGTCGTTGTATACATTCAGTCCTGTTGCAGACGCCGTGGGCAAAGCCCCTCCCCCAGTTCTGTCTTTTGTGATGTAGCCACCAGATGGCCTTCAGACCTGACCACAATGCGCATCCCTCGACCCAAAAGCGAATAACGTGGCTTCCCATTTCATCATCAGTGTGTCCACCACGCTGGGCAGCCCTCACAATTGCTTTGCGGGTTTTTGTTGTGTCAGGACGGAAGAACGGCGGCACAGTATGCGAGTGCTGGGGGGCATCATGAACTGGCAGAGAAGCTGGGCGGTGCCGACTGATGCGATGGCTTGGCGGGCTGATCGCAATCTGGGCCTTAGAAGTCCTTGAAAGGGAGTCGCGTCTGTTGGTGGCAAATTATGGGGCATTTGCTGGAGGAAGTGCACCTGGCTGGCGGTGTCGAGTGTCCATTGTCCCAACTACCGAATCATGTCCATCGCTTTGTCCACACTGATTGGCTTGACACACTCGTCTTGCTGGCAAAGGAGGCCCCTGCTGGCGGGCCTGCACCATGAGAGAGGAAACGTTGGGGTTTCGCTGCTGGTTGAGGATTCTGTGCTCGAGGACGGAGTTGGAAGATCGGAGAAATGCTCCTGGGTAGCATCTGTACTGTCACCTTTGAGATATTCTGTGGGGAGCGACAGGATACACGCTCGGCGCTCCCTTCTGCTGGGTCTGGACTATCACCACCATCCATTTCGTTGACGCTCCCGGCCGCCTGTTTGCGCATTTGTAAATTGGCCGGTACAGTGTGGGTGTCCACCCTGCATGTGGGATATACTCTGTTGGTCACACACGACGGCCAGGCGCATTTGCAACGGCACCAGGCCACTGCAGGAAGAAGCTGGAGCCTGGGATTAACGCTTGAGGTCGAGCGTGCCGGGATGACATGAAACTTGCGGCGCTCGATCATTGCACCGTCATTTCCATGCTGCGCACATATGCATACCTCCTCAAAATCCGTGGATTACATTTGTCACAGCACAAATGACAAAACGCACCCCTTGCACCTGGTAGGCGATGATGGGCCTGAAAACCACGCAAATAGTTTGTTCAGAACCGATTATTCTTGATCCCATGTCGCCACACCCTATTGTCCCATGATATGCAGTGAGCTGGCATGAATAACAGAGTCCCCATGGACTATGTTCAGTGTATGTAGTGAAGAAAATCAATCCCAACCCTCAATCCCCATGTCCCACTCCAGCCCACGCACATCGCACACGTGATAGCAAGCGCACCAGCATACCAAGGCCCTGTGGCACAAACTCAGAAATATCCCACTGAACTACTGCATCTACCAAACGCCTCGCAGATTCATGGCATGCGAAATGGGCGTTTGAAAAAGCTAGACAACCCAAGAAAACATGCGCTCGGTCCTCCCACCAAAACCCACACGTACGACAAGCTGGTGAACCAAAGAGCTTGCAGCGAAAAAGAAAAAAGCGACATGGAAATGCATCGGCCAAAAATTGACACAAAAAGGCGACCTCTTCATGGGAAAAGGGCTTCGCCCAATCAAGGGAAGGTGTGAACGTTCAATTCACAGCCAAGGTGCAATGCAATGCTGTTGTACGTTGCCAATCATGAGTAGCCCGTGCGTTGTAGTACTTGGTCACACGCAGCTTGATAGCTTGGGCACAATGGGTTATCCTTGGAGCTTGAGCGCCTGCAGCTCCCACTCCATCACTGGCTGCAGTCGCCAGGCCATCGGCTGCTACGTTTTCCACATGCCTCCTGCATCGTGCTTCGTGTCTGGCAATCGGACATTGGCATTGAGCTCGGCGTGTGCGGTACCCAAGTACTGCATTAGCGCCCCCGGATCATTGCTGACTTGTGAGAGAGCTCCTTTCTGATTTGCTGGCCAAAGGGGTTGAGGTCACCTCCACCAAGAGTTTCTTTTGTTGGAGTGCTTTCATGCACGCGTGCTGTGAAATTTGAGAGTGGGAGAGGGCAGCAACCCCGCCAACGCATCGTCTTCATTTGGCACAGCACCACAGGGCGCCAAAAGTGCATACTCCAACGAGGGACTACTTTCAACATTGGAAGAGAGTTGGATGGGCAAGTAACGAGGTGCACACAGGACGGGATTCAGGTGAAGGAGCGCTTCGATTATGATTGCGCAATGCTCGTCGAGATTGCAAATGGGAGAATTGCCAGCTTCCCAAAATTCTGCAAGTTTTCGCACTAGCATCTTCACGTCCTCGTGGTCGCTGCTGCCTCGGACCTTGGCGGCTGCTGGAATCGACAAATCCGATGTGCACGTGCGGTGGAATCGCACGTGCTTAAATGAACATGGCATTCGGCTGTATCCATGCATTTGCCATGCTCCACCTGGAGCATATATTTCTGTTGCAACATCAACCACGCCATTACGGCGCGGAGCCGCAGTGAATTGGCGGCTGCCCAGGCTGCATTGCATTGCACGTACGTCCCCATTGCAGCGAACGACGCACACATTCGCACTCGGCATACTTCTGCAGCCACTGGGCATCGAAGCGCCACAATTTGGACCCTACTCAAACTCCTGGGGGCACAACCACCAAGTCTCTTACCACCCCTTGCTCTCGAAGGGAAATCCGTGGGCAATTTCACGCTGTGTGTCATCACGCCGCGCGGCCCTTTGTGCACAGTGGCACGCGGCGTGCAAGGGAGCCCGAATCTTCACGATGGCAGCCGCTTCAAGGGTGAACATGAGGCTTCGCTCGCCAACTGAATAGACTGGGGACGGCAGTGCTGCTGTGTTTGGTCCTCATGCGGAAACTGTGCCGCGCCCTTCATGATGACGGCCTTGGCAAGGAAGCGGCAGTGTCCGTGCCATAAGGGGCGGGTTTGTCCATATTGTAGGGCTTCTCTTTTTGAAGGATCTCAGCGACTCTGAAAGCCTTGTTCTTGCTGAGTGGCCTGCTCCAAAAATCAAATCGGAAGGGATTCAGCAGAGATTCGGTAGCTGGGCGGCCTTGGCAATACGATGCCAATGGTAGGTGCACAAATTGGCAAGAAGATCTTTGTGCAAGGGGCTCGGAGAATGGGAGTAGGTCTGAGTGTATGAACTCTGATGCTGATGGCAATCCTTGTTGATAGCATTACGTCTGGAACCGCGCTTGCGTCATTGTTGTGCACTTGCCACACTCAGGAACTTCCACCGTTTGTTGTTGAGTGGACAGGAGTCTCAGCGGTTCTGTTCAGCATCGCGTTGCTCGTTGTATGGCATGTGCTAGTGCGCCTTCAGCCACTCTTCTTGCAAGGGCATAAGAGGCATCCAAACCGGAAATGGCGCTGCCCTGTTCTGTGATTTTCCTTTTTCACTTGTTCATCGTGTCCCCTCTCAGCCAACTGCATTGTACCACGAAAATGTGTGTGTGGATCAGCGCTGCAGATGGCACTGACAGGAAGCTCAGTTTAACTGGTGACTGTTGTTACCTGCATGATGTGATCTTCACAATGTCACCGATGCCGCATTCAACTGCCTCGTCATTGGCCTGAAATACAGCGGCCCTTCAGCAAGCGTTTCGTTAAAGCCGCCGTGTACCCTCCACCCCCACCCCCACCCCCACCCCCACCCCCACCCCCACCCCCACCCCACCCCCACCCCCACCCCCACCCCCACCCCACCCCCACCCCACCCCACCCCCACCCCCACCCCACCCCCACCCCCACCTACCCCCACCCACCACCACCACGTGACCGGCGTCATTTCGAGGCCCCGGCCCGCCCGCAACATGCAGTTCAGTGGGGCGCGCACCGTCTACCACCGCGACCGGTGCCCTGCTTGGCACAGTTCCCTGCAACAGGCATTGGCAAAGCAATGTTGATAGGAAATACACACCACAACAGGGCAAAAGCCTACTGATGAACTGGTTGGCAGTGTATCTGGCCCATTCGCATTGCGCAGGGAGCTTCACTGTGTTTTGTCTGTTGCAGGCAACTCTCGCTGCTTTCTTGGTTCTCAGCCTTGCTGCAGTGCACAGCTCAATACAATGCCGACATTTTGTCCAAAGCTGGTTAGCGTTTTCTGATTTTGCGTTGCACCTCCTTGGCAGCAGGCTCAAAGGTTGACGTCGACATTGTGATGACACAACAAGCAGCTGCAATTTCGTGTGCTTTGATGCTGCTATTCCCATTCTTGACGAACCCCCAAGTTCAATTGTCCCCATAATTCCTGAGTCACTGAGTCACAATTCAACAATTCAACGTTGGAGAGCAGCCTGAACAAATGAGCCATTTCATAACACAGGCGATCTCTCAAGGCAAGTCGGCAACTCGCAGTCCAGTCGCATGCTCACCATCAATTTTCCTGGTGAGCTTCCGAGCCTTGTGGTGCTTGGGCAACGTCACAAAGTGGTCCACCGCCGTCAGCACGCTCTTCATCATTTTGTTGGACCCAGCCCATGGGCTGTCGTGGCCACGACACCCGTCCCCAGAATTCAAAGTCCCTTCACGGCACGCGCCACGCACAAAGAGTCCCCTTCTCGTCACTCCGCCGGGGAATCGCCTCAGAGCACCCTCCTGCATTGCACAAATGTCTGATGCCAGCCATTTCTGGACAGGAGGCCATGAAGGGCATTCTTGGAATTAGGTGCTCAGTTTCCAGCTTTTTTTGAGCCCTCGCACCCTTCATGAGATTGTTCGGAAATGACAGGCGCCAAACAAACCCCTTGCATTGGCCCTCGAGGCACCTCCTGGAATGCCGCCAGGCAGCCTCGCCACTTCGAAGATGTGCACGCCACAGCGCTTACCCTGCCGAATGAACGGCCCCGCCATGTTGCCGCAGCAACTACACAGCGTCCCCTAAGCAGGCATGCCGTCACATGCGCGCATTCCGTCACTTCGACCCTGCCCGCTGCCCAAATGTCAAACTCCCGAAACTCCCTCGAAGGTGGCACTCCACCCCCCTTTGGGATGTAATCCGGAGTGTGAGCCCATGTCCCACAATGTGGGACCCACATTAACAGTGGGACACAAGTTGTGGTCAAACGCCAATTGCTTCACGTAGTATATCAGGTCTGCATACGTCCAGCTGAGTCTATTAGGGCCGGGTACTGTGAGCGAGAGAGCTGAGAAGGGAAGGGTGGAATTACAGAAGGGGCAGCAAGTGCCCCATGGGAAAGATTAACCCCTGGCCGTGAGAGGACGAATCTTGCCCCTAAACGGATGGATGTTGAACTTAGCCTCCCAATTGTGGGTGCTAGGGCAGCGCTCATCCGTTTAAGGGCAAGATTCATCCGTAAAAAGGCATATATTATTTGCACGCCGTGCCAAAGCATCATTGAAAGATATCATCAGGATGTTCATTTGTTCACTACTGCCCACAGGTCCCACAGTACTGTCCACCAGAGCTGGGTAGTGTCAATGTTTGATCTGGTGATGGGTCCCTCGCAGAACGCAAACGGGAGTGGAGAGTCCGCGTCCCAATCCCCCTTGCTCTCGCCCGTCGTGTCAAGAGCCGGTGTTTCTTACAAGACAGAACTCTTATATTACATGACAGAATCCAGAACCTCGTCCGTTGGCTCGAGAACCGCCAGCACAGGTGGCAGGCCCCCATGTTCAAAATGCTCCCACTTTTCCCTTCACAACTCCCCAATCCCGCTGATTACTTCAACCGTAACACATGCCACGTGCTGATGTTTGTAAAGTATACACCGTGCGGTGCGCCCGCATGGCATGCAAACCAGTGCCCCCCTGTGTCAGCATGAGACCGTGCGACCCGGGGCAACGAGATCGGTGAGTGTCGCGTCACCGGCGGTGTCAGCACACCGGGCTCTTGCAATCTCGAAAAGAATATTCCGTTGGTCAGCGCGGTACAACGAGGTGCACAGCGTACTGCACATGCAGCCAGCATGCACGCATCGTGCCGATGTCCATCGCCAGGTTTATGGGCTCCAATTTCCCCGCATTTCTTATGTAATAATCAATTGATTGACGGACGCACGAGTTCTTTTCGGCAATCCTGACGGTCACGTGTGTATCAGTTTACTCCTCTGCATTAGAAAGAGCGTGGCGTGACCCCTCGCAGCCCTGAAGGAACCGCTTAAGGATGACGGTTTTCTAGCACAGCGCCAGTGACGTCAAAAACAACGCTACGCCGGTCGGGCTGAAGGCGATGGCGTGGGAATGCGAGCATTGCGGGCGACCGTCCGAGCAGCATGCTGTACAAGGGCAGGGGATTAAACTACAAGGAGGCACGCAAAAGAAAGTGCAACAGTACACGCTTCAAATCAACGGAAGCCCCCAGGATTAGTCAAAAACTCTGGGAGCTAGCAGCAGGCCCTGGGGTTTCCAGTGTTCATCGCCAGGTCACACGATTGGCTTCATTCCGCCATCATGTAAAGTCTGAGGCATCGCGTTACTTTGCATTATAGATCGCCAGTTGCGAATGCCACACATCCCCACGAGCCGCTCGCCACCGCGTCCATTAATACTCAACAGTATGACCCATGGGTCATTCAAGTGGGCACTTGGATCCTTAGACACACCGCACAGGATGTCCAAAATTTAGGATTTAAATTTAGATTTAAATCTGGCGGTTTCCAGCCCACTGTTGGATGCGAATCGTGACTTTCCTACAGGCATTGCGAATACCAGTCGTTGACGAATTTGCAGTTTCCTTCGCTGCAGCACGTCGGCCCGGGGTATCCGTTTCCACCACACTGCCCCCACATGGCGGAACAGGTTCCCATTTGCATAGGATCCGTCGCCCTCGGCGAAGGGGAAGCGGGGGCCAGCGTGGCCGGGTTGGACGAGGCTGGCTTCAGACACTGCGAGTACCAGTCATTGCTGTAGATGCACTCCCCGGCGCTGCAGCACGTGGGCCCTGTGTGCCCGATGCCACCGCACTGCTCCCACAGAGCTGCACACGCTTTCGTTTTGTCACTGTCGGGAGATGTCCGTTCCTTTGGTGCGCTTGGCGCTTGCGGTGCTGCAGGTTGTGATAGAGATGGGCTGCGCTGCTCTGACGGTGATGGCGCAACGTTCGGCGAGGGTCCCGGGACAGGCGATGGCCTTGGGGCCCCAGTGGACCCCGCTTCCACCCCATCGCAGTTGTAATTCTTCAGCCCAGCAGGTTTCTGCGTGCCGCTGTAACCCTCCAAGCTCGTGGAATATGTGCATCCTAACACGGTCTCGACCGTGACAGGCATGGGGAACTTGAAGCTTCCGCTACCGGGCCGCATTTCGAAGAAGTTGTCCGCCGTCCTGGTCCCCACCCGCCCGCCGACCGTCACCTTGGTCGCGGGAGACTTCATGCCCCTGGGCTGCATCTTTAGGTAGTACGGGTTACTGCCTTCGAAATAGAAGGACACTGGGCCGTCTGAACACGGCACAGCGTTCCATTCTATGTCCCACCGACCGTCTCCGTTCATTGCCAAGTCCAGGTCACCCCTGTGGCACTCGGGGCACTGGTCCGCGACGTAGGCCATGAACGCACCCTTGACGGGCGTCGTGCCTATCCCCGCGCCGGGGCCCCTGACCTCAAGGCACATGCCGCAGGTGACGGACCCGTCGTACATGGGGCCGTTGATGGCCACCGCCGTCATGTTGTGATACATTTCCGGAACGGGGTTGCGCAGGACGCAGTGGCCGCCGGCGTGGCCGCCCTCTCCGTAGAACGTCGCGATGCCGCTGAAAGTAGAGGAACCAGAATACCACGCGGGGGTGATTCCAGGCGCAGGGGTGGCCAAACCGATGAGGGCGAGGCCAATGACGAGAGCCGCTCGCCACATGTTGATGATGCTCTGTGGTTGCGGATGTGTTCGAACAAGAAGTAAGACCAGATATGCGGAAAACGTGTGCAGCAGTGACTGCTCCGGCCCCGGAACTCGCAATGCCTCATCATGTCGCCGCTGGGTGTGCGACTAATTGGGAGGGGAAATGCAGGAACGTTGCCACACATATTCGTATACCCAGGGCTAAAAACACAATTCTGTGGACTTGACAAACGTCTTCACATTGCTTCTTCTTGTATGGGACGACGAAGCCGTTGCGCTTGCATCGCTTCGTCGGTTAACAACCTTGCAAGCGCGGTCGCGAAGTGCATTGCGCACAGGCTGTGCTGGAAGAAGCTCATGTCGAACAAACCGATTTTTGTCCTTTGTTTTGGAAGGCCGAAAATTCCGCAAATGATGTGCTGTTGAGAAGAAATACACATATCTGCGACAAAAGTTCCTGGGAACGACTCACCCAAGGCACAACTGAGCTAAGTATAGGCGTACTGTATTGATCATTAGATTTGCGGTAATTTGAAATAATTTATCCAACTCCCACTTAAATTAGCGTTGCTCAAACAATGCTGAACTTCTGTAAATCGCGTTTTAGTACGTAAATGACTAGAAACAGAACAAAAATTTATAGTTTGGCCTCATTTTTGTTCGATTTTCGACCAGCGGCGGGGATAAAGAGGAACAGGGAGAGGCATTCAGCAGCCAAAGGCATACAACGATCCCCAAGTCTCTGCCGGTCCCGAAACTCCCTTAATTCTAGGTGATCTTCTGTTGATCATCGGCGTGCTCAATGACATTACATTGCGCGAAATAGAGCCACCCACGGAATTCGGGTGACCTCCCAAGCAATATTTCGCCATCCAAGAGGCCAAAATTGTGGAAATTGAACGAAATGCCCAGAAAAATGCGTCAAGAGCATATGAACAGCAAAAAAGCTTTCTGAACCAATACGAAAACAGACCTGTTGTACGGGACAGTCGAACAAGGAGATTTGGGTCAGTCTAGACTACCAGTTGTACTCAAGTGAGAATCTGCTCACCTTTTTCACGCACTTCCTCGGAGCCACGATGTAGCCCGCGGGACCTTAGCCGGCTTCCCAGTTCCGCAAAGGATTGATGCAAAATGGCAATCTGGACAGCTCTTCTTATTCTGCATTACTTGTGTGGAGTTTAAATATATTCTTGGATGGGATAGAATCAATGCGCAAGCAATGGATTCCTATCGAGACCAAGACCACTTCCTCAGGAGCACATCCCATGTAATGATGGATGTTGGTGCCGCATCTCCTAATTCATATTTAATGCTGCGGAATGTAAATAGTTAAAAATTTCCGGCGTATCGTCAACCCTCAACACGCTGTGTCTATGTTTTACATTTAAACACGTCACATAAAAATAAGCTGAACGTGATTCCAAGTCACCGTAAGTAAATGGCCGTGGCACGTGGCGCACTGCGCATTGCAGACACGTTACGGCTGTGCTGTGATCCCCTCGCATGTAGCTGTGCATGGTCCAACAGTGGCATTTCGACGTGATTCTTGCTGACTCTTAGTGCGCCACTGCGCTGCTGTTTTGCGGCAGCAGCGGCACCGTGTGATGTGCGGTATTGCGGTGCACCTCGAGTAGGCGATGGCTGTTGCTGCAGCCAACAAGCAAAACCATCACAGGTCCGCAGCACTAGGAGAAAAAGGGCCAAATAACACGTGTGCAAACGTGTGCACAGTTCACGGGTTTGGGTTGTTTCCGTGTTTTCAGCATGCAGAGTTCTGATGAAATGCATATATATGTGTTACAAATGTGTGATTTGGTTGTTTTGTTGCTGGGGCAAATGATATGCTTGGCAGACATCGGACATATTTTTGTCCCAGTGGGCGTGGTCAATAATCTCTATGTTTGCGTCATAAAATCATTTTGTAAAGTCCTTTTGGTTTGTAATGCCGAAGGGTGTGAGTAACCGAATAAGGTGACAAGCAGAACTGTTGGCGGAAAGCCGCGCCTTGGTACACAAGTCGCAAAATATCCCTATCAAGTAATGCGCACAAATACATCTTCAAACTCGACGTGGCCTCCAAGCAGCGAAGAGGATTTAAATTGAATGGAATGTATTGGCAGGGAAAGCTTTGGTAGTACACTCAAAAAGACCATATTAGCTGAAGGCGGGGAAAGTAAACGATCGCATGCCGCGTTGTTCTCTGGTCATGGAAATGGAAACGGCGACCATGGTCTTAAATGTGGTGAAAGCGACATAAAGATATGAGTTGTGTTAAAATAGCATGTCAGCAGCAAATGTTGCTTGACTAGCACATTCATCCTACAATCCATCCGATTGCAGTTTGCTTTCCGTGACTAGGAGCGATCGTGTGTGAGAAGCCTGCTTTTCGTCTCAATGAGTGTGATGGCAGCCAGTATGGTCAGACTGGGTGCCAAACGCTGGGAAAGCTGACAGTAAACTAGACACGATTTCCGCCGCTCCGCCCTTCCGTCTTTGAAATAATCGACGGCGCATAGGGTAGTAATTTCATACTCTGGATGTGGGCGCAAACATAGCCGTGGATGTATCTTTGCATGTACGCATGTGCATCTATACACATGAAGGATATGAGCGCACCAGATCTTGGACATTTTGTGTCTATGTCCCAGAGAGGGAAATCTTTGCTCCCCAATTTTCGCATATGAACCTGGGACATCCCTGACATGGTTTTCACATGCCGGATATCCATGCTTTGTTCTATAAACAGGATATTTGCAAATCGGCCCTAACTAAGTGCACAAAGCAAACGCAATGAGCAATCAAAAGAATAAATAAATACTCATGGCAATTCTAAGGTCTGCTCCCCAGCTCTGTGAGTGACCAACCAAAGTTACTGGTCGATCGATGCCTTGATTGGAAGCGCTTGAGGGTCTACTATTCTCGTTTGAGATCCCATTGCACAACAAACTGCAAGATGTATTCCAAACGAATACACGAGACGCTATTGGACCGCAAGAGCTGTTAACATGTTGAGAGGGCGCTACTTGGTACCACCTCCAAGCTCTTTGCTTTCAAATTAGATTCCAAATGACAGGCTTAACACACCGGAAGGGGACTCATTTCAGACAATACGGTGCATTGCATTACATGACGCGGCTGGCAACTGTTCACATTGCCGAGCAGTGCCGCTCCCAAATTTCTGAGGCTGCGAATGTCACAATGCCTCCAAGGGCGCGCTCCGCCTGAGCGTATGCCTTTTTCCTTGTTCCCAGGAACTTGAAACTTCCGCTGCCGGGCCCCATTTCGAAGAACTTGTCCGCCCTCCTGGTCCCCACCCGCCCGCTGACCGTCACCTTTGTCCCGGGAGACTTCATGCCGCTCGGCTGCATTTTTAGGTATTATGGTTTCTGCCCTCGAAATAGAAGGTGACCGGGCCGTCCGCACAACACACAGAATCCCATTCTATGTCCCACAAGCCGTCTCCGTCTTTGCCAAACCTGGGTCTCCGGAGACCCAGGGGATCCCCTGTGGCATTCGGGGCACTGGTTTGCGGCGTAGGCCATGAACGTGCCCATGACGGGCGTCGTGCCTATCCCCTCGTAATGTTGTCGTGCATTTGGGGCATGGGGCTGCGCAGGACACAGTGGCCCCCGGCGCGGGCGCCCTCTCCGTATACTGAGTTCTGCGTGGAACGTCGCGATGCCACTGAAAGTGGAAGAACCGGAATACGTACCGGGCGGCGGTGATGCCATGCGCAGATGTGACCGATCCGAGGAGTGAACGCCCAGGTAGGGGGTCCCTCGCCACATGTTGATGATCATCGGCGGGTGCAGTTGTGCGTGAGCCAAAAGTCAGGCCAGATCTGCGGAACGCACAGCGCTTCTCTGGTCCCGGCATTCGCAACGACGCATCGTGACGCCGCTGGGTGCGATCAATTGGGCCGGGGCACGGAGGTACACGGTCACACGTTTTCGAGTTACCAGGGCTAGGACGCAATTATGTGTTCACAAACATCTTCGGCATACTTCTTGTTCTTAAGCACGATAGCGAAGCAGTTGCTCTTGCAGTGCTTCATATGTTAGCAATCTTGCAATCGCTGTCACGATTTGTGTTGTGCACACGCTGCGCTGGCAAAGAGTCACGTCCCGCAAGTTTCTTAAATTTGCCCTGAGCCTCGAAAATGCCGTAAAACATGTGCTGTTACTAAGTAGTACCTGCTCTGCGTCCTTGCGTCAAAACTCCGAGATGGCCGAGATGCCGAAATCTCTGCATGGCCCGAAACGCCTTTAATTCCAGAAAATCTTCCGTTGATCAGTGCCGCGCCAGCTACCGGTTTCTGTGCGGCATGGAGCCACCCTCGAAACTTCGCGCGACCTCCCAAAGATAAAATGTTATCCTATCCAAAAACCAAAGCGCGGAAATAGAAGACACTGCGTAGGGAAATTTGTCAAAGCATATTCACAGACAATGGCTTTCGACACCGATAGTTTCAAAACTATAGGAAAACAGTCTACTAGTATGGGACAGTCGACCAAGGCGAAATGGTTCAGTACCGATTGTCCAGCTGGACAATCGGTACTGAACCATTTCGCCTTGGTTGACTGCAGTCAACTCGACTCGAGTAAGAATTTACTCACCTTCTTTATTCACTTCCCGGAGCTGCGATGTATCCCGAGGGTGTTTAGCCCTATTTCCGTTTACGAAAAACATCCGACAAGGGGTTGATGCAGAATTGCAATCTGGGATGCTCTTCTCATTCTCCATTATAATTTGATTTACATTTGTATATATGTTTCTATGGAATGTATTCCTTTATATGAAGTCAATGGGCAAGCAATAGATTCCTTTCGGGACCAAGGCCAGCTCATACCAAGGCGCATGATGATGGATATCCAACACTGATGTTGACGCAGCATCACCTAAGTAGTCTCGACTGCTCTGTTATGTGAATAGCTAAATTATTTCCCGCTCTCACCAGTTTTCAGTAGGCTGCGTTCACATGTGCCTACAAAACATGGCATTTAGGACATAAGATACCATTGAATGTGAGTCCAAGCCGCAGTAAGTCACTGCCATTGTGCATTGCAATTGCAGGCACGTTGTGGATGTCTTGCAATCTGCTCGCATGTAACTTTCCAACAATTAGTACCGATTCAATGATTGTAGACTAGATTACATAATAATGTACAAGTTATACAAGTTTCACAAGTCTGCTGCAGCATTTGATAGACAAGTTTGGACTCAAGGAGCCATGTTGCTTAAGTCCCGCCAGCGGACGCAGCTGCATGGGCCGGACGAGTGTAGGATCTCATGATTCATTTTGACAGTGGCATGTCAAGGCGGCATCTCGCTGGACCTTAGCGCGTCACTGCGCTCGGTATTGCAAAAGCGGTACAATGTGACGTGCGATATGGCGATGTAGAGGCTACATTGTATCCTAAACAGGGGATAGTTGTTGCGGGCGCCAAGAAGCAAAACCATCACAGTTCCGCAAATGATATGCTTGGCAGACATAGGGCATTTTGGTTTGCAGTAGGCATGGCCAATAGCCTCTGCGGTTGCTTCAGATAGTCATTTTGCAAAGTCCTTTTGGTTTCAAAGCTGAATTATATAATTATATAACATATACAAATTACATAACATATATGTGAGTAACAAAATAAGGTGGCAAGCATACCTGTTGGCGGAAAGTAGTGCCTTGGCAGGTGCATTTCTCAAATTATCCTCATCAAAGAACGCGCACCAATGAACCTTCAAAACTTGACGTGGCTTCTTCAACCAACGAAGAGGATTTAAACTGAACGGAATGGACAAGAGGGGGAAACTTCGGCAGTACACTCCAAGTGATCCGTATTAGAGTGAAAGCGAGGAAACATCAGATTGTGACGTGCGTTGAGTTAAGGTGATGGAAATGGAAACGGTGACCATACTGTTCAATGTGATGAATGAGATATGAATATATGAGCTGAGTGAACAAAGCATGCTGGCAGCGAAGTGTTGCTTGACTAGTACACTCATCCTACATATGCTGCCAGCACACTTTGCTCACTCAGCTCACATCTTCATGTCGCTGGATTACATAATCCACCCGGTTACAGCTTTCCTTTCCGTGCCTGGAAGCGGCCGATTTGACAGGTGTGGCTTTCGTCTCAATTAATGCGATAGCATCCTGTCTGGTCAGACTGGCTGCCGCCACACTCAGGAGATGACGGTAGACAAGGCACGGCTGCCGTTGTTCCGTCTTTGCAATAATCGACGGCGGGTTGGGTGAAAAATTTCATACCCTGAATATGGGAGCAAGAGTAGTCATGTGCACGCCGGATATGGGCTCACCATATCTTGAATACTGCTTGTCAGAATCCTAGACACGAATACCCTTGCTCCCCAATGTTTGAATATAGACCCGGCACATCCACGACATGAATATTAAAATCTTCTATATCCATAGCTTCGGTCAGAAAACAAAATATACGCAAAATGGCCCTAACAATGTGCACAAAGCAGAACAATGAGCAACCAGGACAAGCTAAGCAGATCATGACAATTCTATGTTCTGTTGCCAAATTGTGTGAACGCCAAGCAAAGCTTTTGGTGGACAAAATGCCTCCATTTGATGCGTTGAGCGTCCCTTATTCTGGTTGAGTTCCCACTGCACAGCGGAGTTGCATAATGTACTGTAAGAACCGTGCCAAGCCCAAAAACGAGCCGATATTGGGCCCCAGGCGCTGTTAGGAGGGCGCTATTTCGGTGCCCCCGCCATTTTTTTGTGTCCAAGTTAGATTTCAAACTACCGGCGCAACAGGCCAGAAGAGAACTATTCGGAATATTTGTCCGGCCGAAAACACAATGCTGCAATATCTTACAAGAAGAAACCCACAAGTTTGCCCTGATTCGGAAACACAAAAGCCGACGACTTGTCTCTTTTGGACTCGAGTGCCCCGCAGTTGTGAGTGGTAAAATTCCATGGAACGTGTCAATCGCCACTACGTTGCAAAGCTGAGTCATCATCTTGGTGATAGCAGTGTGCCGGTTCGTTGCATTTCATGACGAGGTTGGGAACATCCCACATTGCCGCGCAGCTCCACTCCCAGGTTTCTGAGGCTGCAAATATCGCGCCGTCTCCAAACAGTTCAGGCCACCGTGGGCGCACACCCAATGAGAATGGCCTCAAGGATGGCCGCTGAATGCTGCAGGCAACCGCCACCGCAACAGTCCAGGTGGCTGCTCCCGCCCTCAAGCTCGCAAGGCTGAAGACACTACGCCAAATGTTTGCCACGAGCTATTCGTTGATCAAGTTGTGCGTCGATCATTTTGCATGAGGAGAGCCGAGTTCCCTGCCCCTTTGTACAGCCTACGCAACCCGTACGTGGTCCCATGTGGGGATTTCGCAAGCGATAGCCCCTTTGTGGGTGTGCTGGGAGACATTGGGACTCAATGGACCTCACGGCGTGCTGTGGATTGTCGCTCACGCACTTGTTGTGTTGTGCCCGCCAAAAGTACGGAAAATCAACTCGGCCATTGTCCAGCGAGGCTGAGAAAAAAAACAAACAACACAAACGCCAGCCCCACTGGTCTAATATTATAAGATTGTTACGCGGCTGAGCGCCATGGAAATGGATTTCTTACGGCTAAGAGCGCCCCGGACATGATTTTTTTAGAATCTGACTCAGCGTTCTTGTGTAAGAATCGACCCCTGTGACGTAGGGGTTACGTGAGTGGCGGGGCTCTCAAGTTCCGACCAACGGCAAACCAAAATTTAAGTTGCCTTCCGCAAGTGGCTGTGCTGCGAAGGGGCTCTAGAGCCCCGCGATGGCGTTTAGCAACAGCCATCGGCGTGGCGATCGCTGCGCGGAGTGTAATTGCCATATCGTATGCCTCACAGCCCAGGGCCAAGGGGCCCTGGGGTGGCGCAAGGGTGGGTCGTTCAGTTGTGGGTCAAGAGGGAATGTCGCGATCGGGAAGGGTGCAGCAGGTGCCCCGTCCAAGGGGGGATTCCTTGGAAAAGGCAAGGCCAACAATCCTGCGATGCACTCTGGCGATAATGGGGAATTCCATCGCTGAAAGCGGTAGGATGGCGGGCGTCCCCGTGGAGTTTGAGTGTATCTTAACAAATGACCGTTTAACCGTAAATTGTCTTGCTCCGTATCCTCTCGTCCTACTACGGTGCCGCTACCTTCCTATGTCCGATTCCCATTCAGTCATCCGCACGCTTCCCGTTCGCTTTTATCTTGAGTAGCGTCCACTCACGTTCTAACAGTTTGCCAAATGCCCCGATCCGGGGGCGGGCCTCATGGTCCGCCCCCGCCCGGAACGGAGAGGGGCATATGCCTCGTGTTATGATCGTCAACGGCCCTCTGGCATTCCTTAACGGTTGCGATTCCTGCTTTGGCGCTATACTTGAGCGCCTAGCCACGCATACCCTGATTTGCCATTTTGTTCCCGAGGGAGGCGAGAGGGCCGTTTCCAGGCATACCCAACCGTTCGGCCCAATTGTGGCCTGCAAAGGCAATTGCCGTATGCGGACTGACTAAGAGTGGCCTACGGGTGTAGGAGGTGCAGGAGACCCGGGACGAAGTGCTCGAAGGGCCCGTCGCGGCTGTCCGAGGGGAGGAATGGACGGTAATGGAGCTGAATAGGCAGTACCGAGCAGCGCGAGAGGCGCATAGAGCACGGGTGGAGCAAGTCGCAGAGAAGAGATTGCCTCAACGGAAACAACTGATCGAACGAGAGTTCGTGAGTTGGTGGGCCCGGCGACCGGCCGAGTGGCAAGTAGGCCCGCCCCAGCTGGAGGATGTCATCACCTTTCTGGAATGGTTCTCCCAGAAGCAGCAGGGGCGTGCACGAACCCACACTGAGAGTGGACAGAGGGTGTGGCATTTCAATACCATGGAAAAGGAAGTGAGCCACCTGAGTAGTTGGTTCCGCCAAAGCGGACGAGAGGGCGATTGGCGCAGCGAGGACGGGAGCGGGAATCCGTGTAGATCCGACTGTGTCCGAGCTTGGAAGAAAGCCTACCGAGCCGCGCAGCAAGTGCAAGGGGTAGGAGAAAGTAGTGCGGAGCCATTGCGCATAGAATGGTATTGACGGATGTTGAGAGCGTGCCAACAAGAGCTCGCGAGGGAAGGCGACCCCGTTGTAAGGGGTCGTATAATGCGTGACGCCGTGTTGCTGACCTTCTTATGGGAAACCGGCCAGCGAGTGAAACCGCAGTTGGGGCCGTACACACAGGACATGATAGTGGATAAATGGGGCCGCCTGATATGGGCGGCGAGGATGGGGACGCGCCCCGTGGAAGGGGCAGTGTTATTAGACGTATGGTCGCTGAAGACCACTACCGAATTCCGGCCCGGACGGGTGGAGATAGACCATCACCAGGAACTGGGGTTCCTGTACTGGTTCGACCTCATGGGAGACTGGCTCCGCCAGCATGGGCGCGGGGACGTTCAGGTACTGTTGCCGGCCTGGGATCAGCGACGCGGGCCCTAGAGCCGGTCGGTAGAGGCGATGGAGGCTACCCGCATTATGCGGTATTGGGCCCAGCGGGTCGATGCGCCGGAAACGCTGACTTACTACAGCAGCAAACGGGGGAGCCTGCAGCATAGGCATCACGAGCTCGGGATGTCGATGGCCGACGTGGCCAGCCAGACACTGCTACGCTCAATAACCACCGTGGAGCGGTATGTGGACCGAGGGCGGCACTGGCATCGGCAGGTGCAGGCCGCACGCAGGGTGAAGGCCCGAACGCGTGAGCCAGAGCGGCCCGAAGGGACAGAGCGGAGCCATTGGCGAGTGTGGGGTGGACCGCCCCCCGAGCTCGAAGCCCGGCTATCCGCTGGGCGAAGGCCATGAGGCCTAGACAATTGTCCGAAATGTCGCAGGAAACCTTTAACAATCAGGTTGGGATACAAAGACTCGTACCCATGGATACCAGCCGGAGGGCTTCGACGATCCCGACGCCCCCGTACCCCAAACGAACCACGGGCTGATCGCCCGACCGTGCCAGGTGAGAGCGCGGGGCATCACCAAAGGACCGCGAAGGCCCGGGAGGGCCGCGATGAGCGGTTCCCACGCACGACATGCGGCGGGCAGCACGACTATGGCGGGAGACCAATATTGCGTGAGGCGCTGAAGCGCCCGACCGGCCAAACGCGGCGGGGGGTTGACCCACGCATAGCCGCGCGGCGGACGCCAATCGTGAGAGAAAGCGTCGACCCCCGCCGACCGGCCATCAAAATATCGTGAAAAATAACGTTCGCAGACTGCTGTGGAGGCGGTCACAAACACATCGAGGCAAATAGAGGTGGGATCGAGAGCCAACTGGTGGCAGATCCATGCGACCGCCTCGGGCTTAAAACCCCAGTCATGGGGGTCGTCAAGCTTACTGAAGAAGTCCGCCTGAGCCTGCCAAGGGTTTTCCCTATTCGACTAGACGAGCTCGAGCTCCACGTCGTGCTCCCAGGCTAACAGGTGTATCGCCCGCACGAGGGGAAGACATTCATTGACGCCCTTCTGACGGTCGATGCAATGCTTGCTCGCTTGACTATCAGTGTGATATAAAAGGCGATGTGCCTTCACCATGCCAGGGGCACACACGATCAATGTGCGCAAAACCGAGTGTACGGCGAACAGCTCCCGAGCTGTGGAGCTAGCACCGATGAGATGCGAGGGGAGCTCCACCTAAAGGGGGTAAGGAATAGCCCCCCCAGGAAAAAACGCTCCAACGTGGGTTTCCGAGGCATCGCCAACCGCGACAGTCGTTTCGCGGGTGCTGGGCCAACTACGACCCTCAACCCTGTGGAAGTTGTCCCGCCACCACTCGAGCTCATCCTGCACCTCCTGAGGAGTAGGGAAAAGGTCGTCCCAAGACTCTGTCCCCACCAAGGCGGCGAATAAATGCCGAGTGAAAGCTGGGCACAGATTCACGGCCATGCTCATAGAGACGATGAGTCCCGCGATGTGAGCCAACTGACGGGAAGTAACGCGGTCACCGGCTAGCAGTTCATCCACAACCGAGAGAAAGTAACTGCGCTTGTCAGCTGGAACGCGGAAAGCACCCACGCCGGAGTCGACTTCCAAGCCGAGGAAGCGCTGCGTCTGTTTTGGCACCCAGTCGGCTTTCTTTGTTGAAAAGAAAGTCCCCAGGGCTGTGCTGACAAGGGCCAAGATCAGACCGTCGAGCATACAGAGTTGCGGGCTGGCCGCCGCTCCATATCGGTCGTCTATGAGGAAGGCCATCAACGAACCATAATGGCGCAGAGGCCGGTAAAACGCGGTCTGAATGTGAGTAAAGGCCGCGCACGCGGACGCCAACCCGAATGGGAGATGGGTCAAAAGCAAAGTGCGACCCTTCCAATGGACCGCGAGGAACGGCCAGTCGCAGCGGCGCATACGCAGGTGATGTTACCCGGATTTCAGGTCCGTCACTATGGCGTAGCACCCGCGATGAGCGAATGCTAACACGTTGGAGAGCTGCTCATAACGTACGGGTTCATACCTGACGAAGGAGTTCACATACCGCAAGTCAATCACCAGTCGCATCTTGGTGCGGTGGGTGACCACAGCAAGTGGGTTGACCACCTGTACCGAAGCATGGAGAGCGGGGTCGAACAACACCACCATGCCCGTTTTGACGAGGCTGCGGATGGCGCTATCGGTGAACTCCTCATGGGTTATGGCGGACGTCCTGTTGGGGAACACCACAAAGCTAGGATGCGTACCTGTCCGGTGACCGAGGAGCTGGTCCTTGGGGAGCACCTTGGCGAGCATAGCGCGCACCTCCTGGCGCTTAGCCTTGAAGTGCGGATGCAACTGCTGGCAATGCGACTCGGGGTCGACCCAGTCGATCACGTAACCGTGGCGCAACCAGGCCATAACCTTAGGCCGTTGAGGCCAACGAGGGATGCTGCGAAGGTACTGGGCCCACAGCTCGGCAAAGTGGTGCCAATTCCCTGCTACAAACTGAGAGTCGTCCAGCAAGACCGACTTCAGCTCGGCGACCGTCGCTGGAACGTCGCGGCAAGCCGACGCGTCCCGGCGCTGCAAATCCTGCATGAGGCGAAGAGCCCGTGCAAGATAGGAACTATGCATGGATGCCGTGCCAACAGGGCCCCGCCGGGGCATGGGCAGCCTAAATTCCGTCGACAAGATGGGGAGCTGCGCGGCGGAGTCAGACGAGGGACTGTGCAACTCGTCCGCTGGGGGAATTTGAAGATCAAAGGGAGGAAAGCTGGTTTCCTCATCCTCGGAACCCGCGGGAGCCAAAAAGGGGACGTCAAGCCTGAGCGGAGCGTGGACCGGGAGCGGCGTTGGGCCAGGAGCTGCCGGGGGCGCCGGCACTGGAAGGGTAGAGAGAGGAGCCGGCGCGGGCACATCCGCGACGGCCGACCGGCGTCGAGAAGGGGGCGAGGAAGCCACTATCCATCGCCGAGCCCTTGGCGTAAAGGGAATGACCGGAGGGCCGGCAGGCGAGAGTGGCCCAACGACGGGCTGTGGCCCCTCGAGAACCAAAGGTCTGTTGCGGAGGGACACCGAAGAGGATCAGGAAATTGTTACATATTACAAAACGTGGTAACATCAGATTGTCCGGATGATGGCTACAAACATCAGAGCGTTTCACATAGCTACCACGAAAGACCGATACCCAATCAGGCGCGCTGGCACCTACGCGACAGGGGGCCCGCTGGGGGCCCCCGCGCCACTCCCGCCTCGGCCTCGGCCTCCGCGTCCACCGCCACGAGGGAAGACCCTGCCAGCGTCGTGGCCACGGTCAGCCTGCCGGTGTAGGGCCGGCGTGTCGGCGTAGTGGCGGGCGTTGTCGCCGATGACCGCCGTGATCCTGGCCCTCAACTGCCGCAAGATGTGATGAACATCTATGTAGCCGGCCTCGTTCAGAGCGAAGAGCTCCATCTCAAGTCCGGCCACCCACTGCGCGCAGGCCTGATGATCAAAAATGCACACGTGGGGGCTGGCCACACGCACAACAAGTCTGAGGATAGGAGTGATAATGCGAAGAACGTTATACAAGGCGGCTGGCGCCTGCTGGACGTCCTCGCCGGGGAACAGGACAGGCTCTGCGCGGGCCAGAACCTGGTCCACGGTCTCGGCGGCGCACAGGAGGTTGACTCCCGGGGACTTGGAGTGGATTCCGATGAGGTTCCTCGCCGCCGAGTACAGCCCGCTCCAAGAGCCCTGAATCCCCGCCTCGTCGTAGGCCAAGAAGCGCCACCGTGCGTGACGGCTGCAGGACCGGAATGGCTGGCATCCTCGGCCGAGCACAAAGCGCCGTCGCGGCGCTAATACTCCTGTGGCCGAGGAGGATGCCCGAGTGTGGAACTCGTCCTCCGGCTCTTTCAGCCACTCCATGTCGGCAGGCGCGGAGGTCCCTCCCGCCCCCAACGGAGTGGGGGGAGTAGGGACGCGCGCCGGGGGGCGGTGCAACTCCGGGTCGACAGGATGACTGCCTTCACCCGCTGCCGACGCCCCCACCCGCAGAGAAGCCAATTTCGGAATGGCAGACCCTGTCGCGCGAAGAGCGCGCGGGTCGGGGCCGTCGTGCAGAGCTCGCTCCCTTTCCGCGGACACAGCTGCTTCCCAAGTAGCGGCCGCGTGCATGCTGCGCGGTGACGCCTGCGGCTGGGTTGACCGAGACCGCTTCGGCAGCTGCTCTGCCCGACCCTGGGGCGGCTGGCGCCACCAGGCGTTCTGCTGCGCCACAGACGGCGCGGCTGCCGCCGTGCGCTCACCCCAACGACCACGGAGCTGCGCTGCGACGCGAGCCGCGCTATGGTCAGCACGCCGCGGGCTGCAAAAGGTGTAGACATGCACACATTTACCCGGTGCGGGTAGCGTGTCGATAGGAAAACGCAGCAGCGGGACATGAAAGCCGTCGCGGTCTTGCGCCTGCGGCCGAATCAGCGGCAGAGTCGCATCCTTAGGCCTAATCCCTGGCCCCACGCTGAGGGAGGGCGGCAATTCATGTTCGGCCACGCACTCGAAGTGAGCATGGGCGAAGACCCACTCGGGCGCGATGAGCGCCAAGCTAGTATTGGAGGGCACCCAGGACGCGTCCCTCTGTACAGCCGTTGCGTCGAAGGTGACGGCGGGGAGATGTACCTCAAACCATTGGCGATGAGCCGCCTCCATGGGCGTCGCCCACAGCGGGCAAGAGGCGGGGCGAAGGGCCAACACCTCGTGTGAAGCGTATTGAACTATGTCGACCATGCCCATGTGCTCGCAGAGAGTCATGGTGAGCAGATGCAGCGGTCGCGGCGGCGGCCCAAGGTGGCGCGCGGTGGCGACCTCGAAGAGAGTGTCGGCCACTGAGAACTCCTGCTCGATGTCATGGAATCGGAGCGGAAACTCGGCCGTCGCGGCGTCGGGTCCTTCTGGGGCAGAGAGCTGGCCTCCGCCATGGCGCCACCTGTGTGACGAGAGATGGCACTGGAGACCGGGCGTGACGTCACCGTGCGGGGTGACCACAGCCGGCGCGATACGTTCATGTACCCCGCGAACGAGGTGACAAAAGAGGGTGCGGGATCCTGACACCGTCGAATACTCGAGCCCCCTTGGAGTACGCCCCTAACGCGAGGCCGTGCGGCGCCGAAGCTCGCCCGCCATGGAAACCCACGACCGTAGTGCAAGCGAGCGGTGGAAGGTGAGCGGCGTCCGCGCTAAGCGAAGGGCTCGCAGCCCGGAGGCACGCGCTGG
The DNA here is from genome assembly GCA_905146915.1 of Ostreobium quekettii. Taxonomy (NCBI): domain Eukaryota; kingdom Viridiplantae; phylum Chlorophyta; class Ulvophyceae; order Bryopsidales; family Ostreobiaceae; genus Ostreobium; species Ostreobium quekettii. The sequence continues at coordinate 132,705 of CAJHUC010002959.1, forward strand.
CTCGGGCACGGATTGATCGAGATCCGAGCGGCGGCGGCGCTTGGCGAAAATGCTGGAGTCGATGAGGCTGCCGCGCATTGCCACGCCGTTGAGGCTTACCTGCCACTACGCGGGACGGTCAGGTTGGCGCCCGTGCGCTCTATCTGTCCCTCCGGCTGGGCATGCTCCACCCATGAGCTTGGTCTCTCGCCCGCTGAGGGCTGGTCAACAATCTCTGCAGGGACGTGCTCCCATTCGGCCGCTTCCTCCAGGGGCTCGGGCGTCGCGCCCGGCCCCCGTGGGGAAGCCTCATCATAGTCCAACTCCTCCATGTGGGGGTCAAAGTGATCCGCCTGAGAAGGGGGACCGCCGTGAGCTGTCAGAGCGCCATGTGCGCTGCGCGATCGCCCCCGCGATGAGCGGGGCGCTGAGGCACGACACTGGAGTTGTCACCCGAGGCGGGTGTTCACCGTCACAGGGCTCCGCCGTGCGCGGGCGCTCTTGACCGGCGTGCCGGTGGGCGGGCTGAGCCGGCCCGTGCGCGATGAGCGTAGCCGGAGAGAACCTAGGCGCCGCCAATGGCGGAGGTGGTCCGCGCCCGACCGGTATGCGCGCCGGCTGAGCGCGCAACGTGCCGCGGTCGCGGAAACGAAGGGCGCGGCCCGAGCGCCGCGCAAACGCCGCAGGAGGACGGGGCGCTCCCGGCGATTTGTTGCGAACCCAACGTGCGGGCAGACCGCGGTGCGCCGGGGCTGCCCGTGGGCGAGCCGCGATGCGAGAGGGTTGGTCGCAAAATTCTCCCCGCTTCCTGCTAGCGCGGCTCGCTCTCCCCGCCGCCGTGCTTACCATCCTTTGCGCTTGCTTCCGCAGCAGGCTGGCGGCGACGGTCGCGCTAGGTTATGGCCCGCAGCGCTTGACGCGAGGAGCGATAGCTTCGGTCTCCGTGCTGTGCACTTTAACCCATCAGACGCGGTCCTGGCGCGTCCGCGCTCATTAACCTCCGTTAATCATGTTAAGAATGCCGCTCAGTGGTCCGGAATCTTGCAGGGAACGGGAAATCCACGCTCGTGTGCAGCGATCCATGGCGCCCATAACACGGAGCCAGAGGGAAGCACCAGTGGTGCCCTCACTTCATGGGAGGCCTGCACCCTCCACAGTTCCCAACCCCCCCGGGGCAGCGACAACGCAGCTCCACCGCGCTGTCGCCACTGTCAGTATCTCGGACAGGGCGTCGCAGCAGCCTTCAGGCCTGCGCTTCCGCGGGGATCGGCGCGATTGCCCTGTACCTCGCGGCCCCGTGTTCGACGGCACCTGAGGCGCCGAGCGCGGCTGCGTCCTGGATTCGCCCTGGGCCGATCCGCCGGTCAGGGCGACACACGGCACTCGACAGCCGCCACAGGGCATCCCGTTTTGCGGGATAGCCAACCAAGTTCGGGAGTTCAACTGGCTGTCGGGAAAGTGAGTGGGATGCGCCTGGCAGTTGGAGCCGCCTACCCGTGGGGATGCGGGTCAGTCGATCGGCTTTTTGTCCACAAAAAGGGAGACATGTTCATCCAATGCCGATCGTTGGCAGCCCGTCTGTTTCTCGCGCAGTTCCCGTCTGCCGGTCCACGCCACGAGGAAGACTTCGCGGCAGCACTGTTTCCAAGTTTGGGGTCGCGCGGCATGGCTTTGCTCTTTTGTTCCGCATTCGGACAAATTGACCTCGCCTGGATGTTGCGGGTGAGCAAGTGACAACCATCGATGCGATTGCCCTGGCAGTTTCAGGTAGGAATCCCTTTTGGTAGGCCACCGCAGAAAGATGCTTTCATGGCATTTCGTTGCGCCCTGCACAGGGGAAGCCATGGCTGCCGATGTCATTGGGCTCATCGACATCGCCGTCAACTGGGGCAAGGAGATAAAGGCTGCGGTGGACGCCGCGAAGCACAACAAAGATGCCTGCAGGGACATTGGGGAGCGCGTCGCGCTGCTGGCGGAGCTGGTCGAAAGCCAGAAAAAGAAGCCCGAGCGCGAGTTGGAAAGGTTGAAAGCGTCGGTTCTGCGCGTGTCGGAGGACCTCGAAAAGGCAAAAGATTTTCTCAAGATGTACAACAGTGCAAGCTGGCTGAGGCGCCACGCCTTTGCAAAGGACTACAAAGATGGGTTTTCAGCTGTGGGGGAAGCCCTGAGCATTTCGCGTTCAGGTATGCGCTTTGCTGCCTCTTTGCTGCTGAATTGGACGCCGTACGGCTATGTCGCGCAGATGCTGATGCCCCCCTGCACCTACAGACATGCAGATGACACAGGGAACTGTGCACTCTTTAGAAAGCGTTTCTGATGGGGTTCGGCATGGTTCTGGCGGAAAGAACTGGGGTTGTGGCTTCACGCATTGTCCACTCGCAGTTTCCTATTTGGTGCCTAGTTTGACTGATTACTTGTCGTTGCAGACTTTGCTGCTGTGGTGGATTCTCTTGTGCTAGAGAAGGTCAGTGACCTCACTGCAGCAAACACGGCCGTGCAAAAGAAGTTCGATGCTGTGTTGGCAAGAGTGAGGAGCCACAAGGAGAGTGCAGACATCAGAACATTGGAGTTTTGTGAACGGCCAGGCCTTCCTGAAAGTGCAACTGCGCTGAAGCCCAGAGTGGATGCCATCAAAAAGATGGTGTTTGAGCCGGGCTCAAACCCCACAGCTCTGGTTGGCATGGGTGGCGTTGGTGAGCTTACACAATTCATCAGAATCAGAGGCTGTACTGTTTAAAAGATGTTTGCGGGACCCCTGTTTTCAGTTTTTTGGAATCACCATTGTGGGCCACAATTCCTTGTTAGTTGGTGGAACGTTGGTTGAATGCATGATTCCAAATATTGGTACGTCAACGTCCCCAAGTATATTTGTACCACCACAATCATGTGGTGGCACTTGTGTGTTTCAGTGCTCTGCATTTGCAAGTACTTGATTTGAAATACAAGCCATGGTAGTGACTGATGGTGGTGTGCTAGAGTTATCAGTGGACATGCTTGCTCGTTAATAATGAGCAAGCAGTTGTAAACTCCTTATACAATTTTGTTTTCTGAGCGTCACGTTAATTTCTTCTGTGAAATTAATGTGGAGCGGACAGATATTTGGGTGAATGTGCTTGTGCCATCAGGTAAAACTACCCTCGCTGCCGCCTTGTGCGCGGCAGTGGCAGATGACTTTGATCACATTGTGTGGATCAATGTGGGGCAACGTCTTGAGGAATCGGACATCCTGGCGCGCCTACAGCAACTGTGGAAAGAGGTCATGAAGTCAGACCCACCGCACAAGAGCATCAAGAGCATGCGCAATGCTCTATTGAAGGAACTGGAGAGCAAGAAGGCTCTGATTGTCTTTGACAATGTGTGGAAGTGTGATGACATCAAGACACTCTTGGTTGTCGGCGACCAGGGCAAGGTGTTGTTTACAACAAGAGATTCAACGATTGCAAGGCGGGTCCATGCAAGAGAATACAAGGTGAAAGAGATGAAGGAAGGGCAGGCATTGGAGCTCTTCTGCCGTTGCGCATTCCAGCGCCCTTCAATCCCAGATGACAAGGAGGTGTACAGGCATTGTGTGCAGGGAATGGTTGCCGAATGCGGAGGGCTGCCTCTGGCACTCAATGTGGTGGGTTCATTGGCGGCTGGCTACTTGGTGTTGGAAGAATGGCAAGAAGGTTTGACCAAGCTCAGGAAGTCCATTGGGATGTGCACTGAGTACAACAAGAAGGTTTTAGCCCTGCTGAGGATGAGCTTTGACTGCCTTGAGGATGATGAGCAGGATCTATTTCTGTGCCTGGCAGGAAATCCCGAGGGCTACCATGTCAGTGTCTCTGACTTGGTGGAGCAATGGGTGCTGCGAAAATATGATATGGACAGGGAGGAAGTGGATTCTGATGAGGAAGCAGACATTGATGAGAACTTGACGCTCGGCTACAAATTATACATGCATCTGGTGCACCGTTCACTGGTCATTCATGACCCCTCTGGCATTGTTGGTCTTCAAGGAGAGACAGACGAGGCGTTGATGTTGTCCATGATGGGATTTCAGGAGACCGAAGTGCGGACAGCATCCTGCCATCTACATGACCTGATTCGAGAGATGGCCCTGATGGTGACAAGCGAGGGAGACATCACAAATCGGCAGCGATTGTTTTCTTGGACCTCAAAGAGCCTGCAGGCTACCACTGCAATGGTGGTGGAGCTGTCGACCTGTTCTACCTCAGCAACCGGCCTATTGCCAGGAGATGTTCACCTGCCAAAGCTCCGGTCATCTGTTTCAAGGGCCTCAAGGTTGCAAGCTCTTCCTGAGGCAATCCTGCTCTCTGAGCTCAGGGTTCTTGATGCATCTTTCGCCAACCTGCAATCGCTGCCACGGGGGCTCTCGCGCCTCCAAGGACTGCAACTACTGAGATTGGACGGCAACATGATTGAAACACTGCCCCAAGAAATCGGCCATCTGAAGCACTTGGTTGTATTGTCACTGCGTCTGTGCAAGATGCTGACAGCTCTGCCAAGCGAAATTGGAGAGTTGGGGAACCTGCATGGCTTGCATGTTGGTGGTTGTGCACTCCAGCACCTGCCAGATTCAGTAGGGAACCTGCACAGTTTGAAGAAGCTTGACCTCAGCTTCTGCTCTGACTTGAAAGAGCTGCCTATTACACTGGAATCTGCCAGCGAGCTGGAATGCTTGAATGTGAATGGCTGTGGGCAGCTGGCATCCCTTCCACTGCGATTGGGGTCTCTTCTTAAGCTCAGAGTGATCCTTGCAGTGGGATGCACCATGCTGACAGAAATGCCAAAGAAGTGGCCAGTCAGTTTGGAGGTTTTAGATTTGCAGGGATGTGAAAATGTGAAGGAAATACCTGATGCAACGGATCTTCAACAGTTGCGAATATTGCATTTGTATGGTTGCTTTGGGCTTGAGAGCTTTCCCAGCTCAGGAATGCCTAGCCTGCAGTCGTTGGGCTTGCCTCTGGTTGACATCTTTGAGCTAGAATCAAAGATCGAACTCGAAGAGGTTGCTAAGCAGCGCAAGACACGCTTGGACCTGGAGGATGGGGTCTACTACTTGGTGAAGGGCAAGTTCACTCCGAGTTTTCACAGATGGCTGCAAGGAACGTCCATGCTGAAACTCCGACCGCAGGGAGTACAGTACTCGTACATCAAAATGAAGGTATGTGTTTGCAACTCATTTTGCATGCACACAGTTGCTTTGTTCCCTTGAACTGCACAGTGTGGAGGCAACTAGCCCAGCTGATAATAAATGTCTCAACATCCATGCAATTCTGTGGCAAGGAAATTGTAGCGTCAAGCTTCCAGTGAATGGTCTGTAATGGTGTTTGTTGGCAGTTGCAGGTGTCGCAAGATATCTCTTGTGTCAAGATGTGTTTTAATGTAAAATTCACTGGTGCCCGCATTTGATGCAAAATCAGTGAAACACTTATGTGGTTTGTGCAGGATGCATGGACTCCACTGACTCGTGCTGCCTACAAAGGGCAGACCTCTATTGTGGAGTCGTTGCTTGAGAAGGGTGCTGATGGGAATGCACCAGATAAGGTGTGTTTTTGTCTTCTCCTTGAGCCATGCAGCAGTGCTTAAGGAAGCTCTGTACTTGTTTGCTGCGTTTAACGATGCCAGATCCTAAGCCTGATTGTCAGTGACCTTGGTATGGGTCTGTTTCCGCCGTGGGCCGGAGGCTGCCACTACTATGAAGCCAACAGCACAGGGATTGCACTGCAAAAGTGCTAATCTAGCTTCTTGAAAAAACGGGTTGTCCACCACAATCGAGTGACCTGTGCCCCATGTTGCTGCGAAGATGGCAACTTGTCCATCGTTGACAGACGTTCCTCAGTGGGCAACACTGTGGGGTTGGTGGCAAGGGGTCTGCTATGACTCTGGCCCACCACGGTCCGACCCTGCGCGTGATGTCGCGATAAGTGCTTAGTCGGCCCAGCTCGACTGCTACTTGCACCTGGCCTTCGCATGTGAGGCAAGCTGGGGCGGTTGGTAACGCCGCTACCGTGGCTTGTGAAAGGCCTACATTGCAGGACCCGTGACCTTGTGGGACGCAGCAGTAGACAACCTTGGTGTGTAGCAACGGCGGTGTCGTCGATCACAGCAGGCTCCATTGCAACACTCGCCAAGGCAAATGGGGCTGCGTCCCCGTGGACAATGAGCACGCTGCACGTTCAACGTCTGTTGACCATCGGTTGATCCCCCCATTGGTGCCAGATCACAATGGTTGCACATCAGCCTTCTTTCTGCCGCCTGTGTGTTCAGAGCCTGTGAGTTCTTCTTGCAGTTTCTGTGTTCCGGCTGTGGTCACCGCCCGTTGACTGCCTGTTGCCTTCGTGTTAACCTCCCATTCAGTGCCCGTTGACGAACCGTTGACCTCGTGTTGGTCTCACATTGACCACACTTCGGCACTTCAACTGTGATCCAGGGGGCCTGGCCGCTCCAATCCATCGCCTACGCTCCAACAGAGGCAGAAGGGAAGCCCCTTGCACGGCCCCAAACCAAGGCCACTCAGCCTATCTTCTCACAACGTGCGCAAAACTCGCTTGTTGATCGCGCTTTAGTGGTTTGCCCCACAAGGATTCCTGACCTCGTCCAATGGCTCCTTGAGGCCACCGAGCTCGTGGTCCTGCGACCTCCTCGCAGAGCTGAGAAGAACCATGTTTGCTCTATAGTCCCAATCTCGGTCGACATCGCCAGAATTGCCCATCGCCGGGGGGTGGTGGCGCCGCCATCCCATGGCCTGTGGCGTTGGTGGGGGAACTGAGAGTCCTGCCGACGCCGCGGATGGCCCCTCCCCTCCCTCCCCCTTGTGACAAATCCCAGCAAGGAACTAGATTCCATTTGGCCCAGATTTCAGCCACTGTGCATGAAAACTGCTCTGCTGTTTTACGACTCCAAATGGCCGGCAGCCCCGTGTCTCAGGGAGTGGAGGTCATCTCAACACATTTGTTTCTATGGGAGGTGTCACCAGGCTGTTAAGTTTTGGATGAGTGGTATAGTTGTACATCTGACACTGACTTGGGTGAGCTGTTTGGCTCACAAGATATGGGTGCAGGACTCACAAAGGATGTGTCGTGTGCAGGATGGCTGGACGCCACTGACCCGTGCAGTTGACAATGGGCAGAGATCTGTAGTGACGTTGCTGCTTGACAAAGGTTTCAGTGGTGATGTGTCAGATGAGGTGCGTCTGCTTTTCATTGAAGCATTGAAAACCCCCATTCCCAAATGTTGGTGGCAAGCTCTCCTTGTTGGCTGCCAATGGCAGTGCAAGATTCCCTCCAAGAGAGTCATTCTTTGCTTGTTGACAATCTCATGTTTGGCATCAGCAGGCATTTGTGCATGCTACTTTTAGGAATATGAATCCAGATTGCAAAAGCACTGCATTTGTGTGATCATTCGTACATATGAACCATGGTGGGGACACATTAACACTATTTCTGAGGAGTTGGCTGGACATTGCTGGATTTCCTGCGGGCAGGCTGCTATGTACGAAAATTGCTGTGTGGGTGTTGACTGCAGCTTGGATGGTCGCCGCTGACCCGCGCAGCTGCCAGGGGCCACAAAGAAATGGTGCAGTTGTTGATTGAACATGGTGCAGAAGCCACTATGGTGGATAAGGTGGGCCTTCTGTTGTTTTCAAAAGTTGAGCCATTATGTCAATTCGATTCAATGCACATCAGTAGTTGAGTCCCCGAGTTTGTTTGCCTTGCCTTCACCACAGAACCCCAGTCAAATGCACATTACTTTGACTTCACAGTCCTGAGTGTCTTTTTTTCAGCACGTCTATGATGTTCCATTTTTGTGTTACTTGCCTGCAACATTCAAGACCAGCACAGAATACTGTGTGAACATGTGGTGTAAAAGTGCATCAATGGGTGTATCTTTATGGTATGCTTGTTTCAGGGATGTGGCTGTTCCAAAGGGCGAGTTGTTTAGCGCTTAACTTACAGATCAAGTGTCTTTTGCAGAGTGGAAGGACACCTCTGGGGCGGGCAGCTGCCACTGGGCAAGCCTCTGTCGTGGAGTTTTTGCTCGACAGTGGAGTTGATGGGAATGCATCAGATGAGGTGGGGTACGCAAGTACGATCGCTTGAGTTGGCTGCTGCTTCTCTGATCCCATTCCCCTCAGCTGCTCACATCGGTACTTTATCTGCGCTTCTTTGCATCCGACTGTCTGGTCCAGCTGCTCCAGATGGCAATAAAACTCACCAGTTTTGGTGTGCCTTGGAGATCGCCCATCACACGTAACAATTGTGTCGAAATAATGTCCTGTGGTGGTCGATGGCTGTCAAAAGATGTAGAAATTTCAAACTCCCCATCCTTCCACTCCTGCCTTCACAGCTTGACAATTGGAATTGCCACTACCCTTGACTGCTGGCACCCTTTCACCCTTTTCCACTGCCTGTGTTCCTCCCCGTGTAGACAGCAAAACTTGCCAAGTGCAAGGTTGCCGATGCCTCCATTCTGTATGTTGCTTATTCACCCTTCCGTGGGCTCCTGGTCCCCAACCGACTACCCCATGCCGTGCCCCCCCAATCCCCCCTCCCCCCAGTGTCAGTAACAGCCGCATAGCAAGTCACGGGTGGTGCATTGCGTGTGTTGCCATGAAACCTTGACAGACTCAGACAGTACAAGTTGGATAAAATTTGAGGTGACATGCACAGCACCGGCAAAGGCCCTCCTTGCCATTGGAACCAGAAATGGGAAAGCACATCTGCAAGGAATCTGAGTCAGAGGAACGTTTTACTGCCATATTCCATGGACTTTGATGGCCGGGTGGAGCAGGAAAGTCTCCATCATGTTAGGTGCCGGGTGCAATGAGGACTGTGCCGTATATATCAGTCAATGACTGTCATATGAGGATGTGATTGTCGACGTGTAACTCTACTGATAGTGAAACAGAACATTAATGTAATGTTGAAGGCATCAATGCGCATTTCGAAAGGCACATCGGTTCTTTGCAAGATGGGGGGAGCCCAATCATAAACTGTGAGGTTGCAATCGGACAGAGTACATTTCAGTAGCATACACATTTGCAATTCGATTTATGGAATGTCGCTGCATGTATCAGATAGTGTGTCTCCCCTAAAAGACAGCACATCCTATATTTGTGTACATATGGACCAGTCCCTTTGGGCTAATGCTATTCAAGGCTGAGTACATAGGTGTACTTGCTGTGTTGGTTTGCTCCTGAAATATGTACGTATACACCCGAAAAATCGCAGCCCATTAAGCAAGAGAATCGCAGCTCAAGGCGCATGCTTCGAGGTACCCTTGGTGAAGCGTTGCAGCGCGTTTCTTTGCATGCACTTGAACGTGGACTCAACAAGCACACCTGCAAATGTTGAAGTAGAGGCTCCAGAGTCACTCTCCTCAAGAACGAGCCGTGAGCCGTTGCTTTCCATTTTTGGCATCGCAAGTTGCCACCAGCGATCCAGAAACAATGGTGTCTGCAGTGTGGCTAACTCAGCCTGCATGTGCATGTGCACATATGTGTCCTGCACGCCTGAGTACCATCAAAGGAATTGCCATGCATAACATTGGATAGGACGACGTTTCAAAGGACAGTGTGTCGTGTCACAAGACAATACCTAAATGCAGTTGAAATGACCTTGTGATTGCCAACGGGCCTCCATTTGTTGCAGTATGCAAACGGTAAAGCACCATACCAGTACTATGCAAGCGATGGCTTATTTGCCTAATATTTTGAAAGTACTATTTTGTTCCAATCAATATGTCTGCTAAATGTCGTTGGCGAAAACGTGCCATTCGGGGTGCCATTTTGCATTTTTGATAATTTTCGGATGCAACGCTGAGAGTTCGCATGCAGACTAGCTGGGCATCAGAAAACTGCCATGTACTTAACACGCATTTGGAAGGTTGAATGCTTGCATTTCACTTCCACATTTTGAAGTGTTCTGCATAGACTGGTGTAGAGGTCAGCATTGGGTTGGAAACGCCATTAGGCACCATTAGGGACATATTTGGGAAATTTTCCTTACCAGGCCCCATTAATATATGCCAGCGGCAAAACTGGTCATTTCTCATGGCATCATTTCTGGCTTGGGCCGTTCGGCATGCATGGGCTGGGCTTTTGCCGTTCTTTGCCACTCCCCATCGTCTGGGAGCCATCGGCCTCTGTGTTTGGGAAAAGGGTGGTCGCTATTTGCCAGGGAGTGCGGCGAATTGGGTCTTGATTCATGTGTGCCAAGGGAGACAAAGTCACAGGGGGGGGTCCATTGTGGCTTTCGCCTGTAGGTGCCGATCGTGGCCACCCTTGGGCATTCACTGGCATGCCTAGGTGGCCACAATCAGTACTTGTGAAGAAGCAAAGCCAGTAAGAAAAAGAACTTTTTTGTACCCCTTTTCGAAGAAGCTCCATGCTCCTTCCTGTGCCTGTTTGCCTCCAGCGCATTCCCCCCTTTCCCTGCGTGGTACATGGGCCTCTATCATTGCATTGAGCCCTAGTTTGGCGGGCTAGTGGAGGTTGCTTTCCACTCATTTGCATCTCAGCTGCCGCCAGCATACCCTCCAAACCTCCCCATCCTTCTCTTGTGTAGTCCTTGCACCTCCCTACCCCCATCCAAGCTGAGGCTCAATCGCCAATTCAACCATCGATTGAGCCCAAATTGTCTGCTGTAGGCGGTCTTTTTTGCCTTTCCTGCACCTCCCCCTCACACACCCCTATGTCTCCCCACACTGAAATGGGCCCTCGGCAAGACGATCTTGTGCATCGACGAATTGATCCTTCAAATTGACGAGCCAACGACATTGTGCACTTCCTTTATCGCTTCCCTATGGCCTCCTTGCCCTTCTCTCACTGTTTAAATAGGATCCAGGCCTGCTAATCTCCAAAATCGGCAGGCTTTGTCCCTAATAGCCAAGCTCGGAGTGTTTGTTGCCTCGCTCATCACTGCCCCCACGCCCTTGTGGCATGCCACTTCCTGTGATCCGGGTTGCTCAAAGTAGCGACCTGCCACATTAGGGCCATTGAGTCACAGATTCGACTAGCTTTGGGAATGATTATTCGCCTCCCCACTCCTCTCCACGCCTCCTGAGTCTCCCTTGCCCCTCCCTCCCGCACCCTCCAGTCAAATTCGGAGCTCAGTCGCCGATTCCACTGGCAACTGAACCCCACTTTGTCCACTTTGACTTTTGGCATCTCTTAGTGCCTCCCCTTGTCCTCCTACACGCCTTTCCCCTTTTCGCCACATCTTCTCCACACATCCCTCGTGCTTCCATGCACCTCACCTGTTGGGCACACCAAGGCTTGGTCAGGAGGGCTAACGCGCGATGCGTTTGCCAAGTTGTGTGCTTGCATGTGCGTCATGGGTGGACATTGCTAGGTGTGGGCTGGCTGCCAGCCCATCAGCGAGCATCTCAGCTGTACACGTGAGGTTGCCACAAACTGCCCCCAGGGGAAGCTCCTCAATGCAGCCCTATTACTAAGTGCACCGTTCATAAACTGTTCTGATGCCATAAACATCAACAACAACATACAAAATCGGTTCTGCACCATGGGTGCCCTTATGTAACGGCCTGCAACACTGACCTCTAGTCGGGTGAGCTGTGGGAAGTCAGGCTGGCAGCTCCATCGTTCACAAAATGGTCGATGGGAACTGGCACAAGCAAAGCACAACTATTGCAACTATCTTTGCCAGCTATGGCAAGAGGATATGGTGAAGCACTCTCACATTGGAGCATGTCCGGGCGCACCTAATCAATGCCAGCCAGCATTTGAAATTAGCAAATAGAAGTTTTCTGTGTTGCCTTTCTACGCACCTAGTCATGGACAGCTGGAGAAGGAGGGCATGACAGTCAGTGCTGGAGTCGTGTGCGATTTCAATCTGGCACAGAAACAGGTTGCCATGTTCGAGCATGGAATTGCGCATTCTGACGAATCCACTACAAGGGCGAGCAATTATTTGGTTGTATCAATAAATATCATCTATTGTCTCATGAGATAATACATTGCATCGTATCCAAGTGGCGATGTGTCTGTTGTAAGAATTCTCGATGTGCGTTGTTAGCAGGATGCGATTTGGGGCGACACACCATATCTGATGTGAACATCAATGCGATTTCAGTGTTTGGTGGTTACCCTTGATGCCCACTTCCGACTGCGGCATTCTTCAGCATGACAACCTTGATGCAGTAGCTGGCAATGCACCATGTCCCACGATTGCCACATTGAAAGATGAGAATGCATCTGTGGTGTTGCCTGCAGAATGGCATGACAGGACTGATGCATGCGGCTCTTGGTGGGCACGATGCCATCGTCAAAATGCTCCTTGACAAGGGTGCTAACACGAGCGACAGAGATAAGGTGCGATTCAACGTGGTCGAAAAAATCGTACTGCTGCATCGATACACGGTGTCCAGTTGCTTCTGAGGTCCTACAGTTGCCGTTCAATGCGGTTGCATGTTCACCACCTGATATCCATGTGACTTGCTGTGCAGAAAGTCACGCCTGCTTGAGGAATCTTGTGTATGGCAGCTTTTAATTTATGTAATTTGCATTTACTCAAAGTACACAACTCACATAGTCTGTATCCTGTGGCTAGCACGATTGACCTTCTGATAGTGTCCGTTTTGGGATCTAGGGTTGCAATGTTTTTTGGATATCTCTCGGTGCTATTGCCATCTGAACCATTAAGCTGATGTCACTGATGCTCCAACAGCATGAGCATTGACGGGCACAGAATCAGGACGCCATGTTGGCCGCAGAATTTCGCATTCGACGATTTTGCTGTGAGGGCATGGAATTAATTGGCAGTGCCAATTACACTGAGAGAATAGCTTTCATGGGATCCCACCGGCGACATATCTGCTTCCTAACAGTCGTGGATTTGCAGTAATAATAGCAATGTGATTTGAGCGATACACCATATCTGTTGTGTGGTGCCAACTCTTCATCATCATTATCATCATCAAGCAGAAAGCCGCACAGATGAGGGACGATGCCTTCCCTGCTTCAACCCATCGATTAATTTGGAAGTGACCATCAAATACTTGAAGCACGTACAGCACAATATTGCAATTCTGAAAATTCTGTTTCCCCCATGGCAGGTTGGATGGACAGTCCTTCATTGCGCAGCTGGAGGCGGATCTGCAGAAGTAGTCAGCTGCCTGTTGGAACGCTGCGATGCTGCCTTGCTGAGTGCCAAGACTGAGGTGGGGCAGAACTGGTCACGAACACTTTTGGACTGTCAGGGAATGCCACTGCTGTGGCTCACAAAAAACCCTGCACTGTGAGCCCTTTGGCGCATTGGAATGCAGTGAGGGGGGCCGTTGCCGTGCAGCAACAGTACTTCCACCAATCACAACAGGCGGCTTTTCATGGATCCTCAAGGCACGTCCGCCTGTGACCCAGCAGACTGCGTGTTGACAGTTAGATGACTGCCCCCTGTGCGCCATTGACCAGCCGTTCACCAACCGTTGACCAGCCGTTGACTTCACGCTCACCACACGTCGACTGCCCCTCAGCCCAGGGCCCAGGGCAGCACTGGCCACTGCAGTCTGTTGCCAGATGCAAGACAAGGGGCAGAAAGGGGGCACCTGTGCAACTCCTCCCCCCAAGGTCATCCGACCAAGTTTGCCCCAGCGAGCAGAAAGATCGTTTGTAGTCCACCGTATTGTATATTGTATGTACGCCGTTCAACATCCGTTGACTCAACGCTCACTGCCTGTCGACCGCCCTTCAGCCCAGGGCCCAGGGCAGGGCTGGCCCCTCCAATCCGTCACCTGACGCAAGACAGGAGCCAGAAAGGGGGCGCGTGTGCGTCTTCCTCAAAGGCTGCCCAACCAAACTTTCCCCGCAACCAGCACAAAGATCGCTTGTGGTCCAGTGTGTTGTATCCTATGTGAACTCTGTTGAATCCACTTTGTGTGAGTGCCAATGGAGCATCCATACGCTGTAATGGGCTTTGTAGACTGCTGGTAAGGTACTGTAGCAGTATTTTACGTTGAAGTATGGTACAAGTAAGGAACCCATTTTCCCAGTACTTATTCTGCCTGAATAGCGCTTGAGGATGTGGTTGTTGCAAACATGCCATGTGTGACACAGTTGCTTGCTTGTGGGTTGCTTACAATGGAAAGTGCCAAGATTTAAGTAGGCCATTCCACGCGCAATGTGCTCCCATGGGGTAACCAGGCCGTTGGGATGCCCACCCTTGAATTTCGATTCTTCGAATTACTGCATTTTCTATTTAAAAGCAATTGTGTTGTGTAGATCTAATTGCAGAATGGATGTCGAGGATCGCTCTATTACTGCGACTTGCTTGCATGTTTGACGCTTGCATTTCATTCCCATACTCTGAAGCTTTCTCCAGTAAATAAACCTGCAGCTGGGCGATCTTTGGGCAGTCGGGCCAATGGCTCCTACCTACATTCACAGAAGAGTAGAAGAGATGGCCATGTACCCTGTTTCGATTCCTGGAGCCACATGCCTGGCTGTCCACAGGTCAAACGTGTCCGTGGACGTTTTTTCAAGGGAACCAAACTTTGAAACACCCTTTTAGGCAAATGTGCCAGTAGTCCAGAGTGCTTTGACGTCAAAAACAGTGGTCCATTTGCCCAAAACTTGCTGTTTGCACTATTTGTGGACAGTGGCGTTGGTGTGGCTGTATTGTGCAGTATGCCCATTGGACTCTTTTTGTGCCTGGGACTTTTTGTGGGCCATGCGCTGGTACTGGCTGCTCGTTTTGGTTGTGCTCAGCAGTATTGAACACCCCTGCTGCACGCATTGTGATTCCTGTGTTCGGTGGTCATCCTGATGCTCACACTTAGCCATGGCATTCTCCAGTTTGACGAGATGGATGCTGTGGTTGGCTGCGCATTGCTTCCCACGAGTGAGGCTTTGAGAAATGAGAATGCATCTGGTGTGTTGCCTGCAGGCAGGACACACAGCACTGATGCTAGCGGCTTTCAATGGGCACAGCGCTGTTTTCAAAATGCTCTTGGACAAGGGCGCTGATGCGAGCGTCGTGGAAAATGTGCGTTTCTTCTTGATCAGAAAATCTACATTGGTGCATTGATTCCCCGTGTTCTCGTTTCTGCCTTCAATTTGAGGTAGCCGGGTCGATGGAATTGTGTTGCGCTATCGCCACTTGCCAATCATGGCACGTCACATCTGGTCATGACACACATCATTTACATGGTGAACATTATGTGACATGTATGTTGATAGACACCACTGTGCATGAACAGGCAATGGTGGTGAATTTGATATTCTAAAGCGTTGATTGCGTGTCAACTGCTAGGCAGTGGTTCCCCTGGTGATCAGTAAGCTACTGAACAAGTATGGCCCTTTGGTGCAGTTGAGTACGGCACAGCTGCAAAAGGAAGCTGGAAAACCAATTGGCCACAGAACTGAGGCGCCATGGGAAGCCAAATAACTTTTCGTTGCAAAAGAATCAATGGGAGAAGTTGTATCTAGTACATGGCGTCAAAAGCCATTCTTGCCAAGCAGGGAAACTTGCAGATGTGGAACGTCTTTCCGCCTTTAGGTTTGTTGATGATTGGGGCAGTTGCTCAATTAAAATTATTGGAGAATGTTGCATACACGGTCGCATGTTCTGACAATTTTGAATCCTGTATGGCAGGACGGATTCACAGTCCTGCATGCTGCAGCCGTGGGAGGATCGACAGATGTGGTTAGTTGCTTGCTGCAGCACTGCGATGTCTCGTGTCTGAGTGCCAAAACCAAGGTGGGACAGGACCGGCCACAAGCCCATTTGGACTATCAGGCAATATCACTATTGTGGCTTGCGAAAGCCATGCGTTGTGGGCCCTTCGATCCGGGTCCGTTTGAATGCAGTGACAGGGGGCCTTTGTGAGCAGCGCAAACAGTTCCGCCAATTACAATGGGCACCTTTGCATCGATCCCCACATGGCACGTCGGCCTGTGATCTGCGAAATGCGTGTTGACCGCCCATTAACCTCACGCTCACCGCCTGTTGACCGCCTGCCAGGCACCCTTTGGCCCTTCAATGTACTGACCCCAGCTCCCAAAGCTGTCCGCCCCAATCTGTCGCCAGCGGTACCACACTGGGCAGAAAGGGGCCGCCTTTGCATCGCTGCTCAAGGCCACCCAACCCATCTTTCCTTGTGACAAGCTTAAAGATCAACTGTGTTGGTACAGTGTATTGTTTGTTATATCAAGCTGGCAGTACTTATGATACTTGCCCATCAAATAAGGCAGGCCCACAAACAGTGCAGTGCAAACCTCTGCGGCAATGCAGCACATCAACAGCCCCTTGCCACACTGATGCTCAAGCTAGCACCTTGGAGCCCACGCCACACGCCGTGTTGCTGGCCACGGGCCCATGGACTTCCATGAATTTTTGACACGGGCGATCGGCGTCTCCTGCTCTTGGTGCTGTGCGAGGTTAGGAACTTCCATCGGATCCCACTGGCGACACATCTGTTTCCTAATTACCCTGAATTTACAGTACGAGTAGGAACATGATTTGGGGCAATACACCACATCTGTTGTGTGACATCAAATTTAACCATCATCCAGCAGAAAGCAGCGTAGATGTGGGATGACGCCTCCCCACCTTCAAGCCATCGATTGAAAGCAGCTGGTGGAGATGACAATCGACAACATTGAGCACATACAGCACAATATCGCAATTCTGAAAATTCTGTTGCACCCGTGGCAGGATGGACAGACAGTCCCTCATTACGGATCTGAAAGAGGATCAACAGAAGTAGTCAGAGATGCTGCCTTGCTGAGCGCCAAGACTGAGGTGGGGCAGAACTGGTCATAAACACTTTTGGATGGTCATGGAATGCCACTGTTGTGACCTGCAAAAAAAAAACACCACGCTGTGAGCCCTTTGTCCCATTGGCATGCAGCGAGGGGGCTGTTGGTGTGCGGCAACGCTACCTCCGCCAATCACAACAGGAGGCTTTGCACGGATCCCAAAGGCACGTCGGCCTGTGCCCAAGCGGACTGCGCATTGACTGTTAGTTGACCACCCCCTATGCGCTGTTGACCAGCCGTTCACCAACCGTTGAACAGCCATTGCCGTCACACTCACCGCCCATCGGCTACCCTTCAGCCCAGGGCCCAGGGCAGGTCTGGCCCCCCCAGTCCGTCGTCTGATGCAAGACAGGGGCCAGAAAGCGGGTGCCTGTGTGTCCACCCCACCCCCACCCCCAAGGCCACCTAACCAAACTTTCCCCGCAACCAGCATCAAGATCACTCGTGGCCCTGTGTGTTGTATCTTATGCGAACGCCATTGAATCCACTTTGTGTGATTGTCAATGGAGCATCCGTATGCTGTAATGAGCTTTACAGACTACTGGTAAAGAACAGTAGCAGTATTTTACATTGAAGTATGATGTAAGCAAAGAACCCATTTTACCAGTACTTTGTTCGCCCGGAATAGCACTGGAGGATGGCGCAAACGTGCCGCGTAGGACACTGTTGTTTTCTTGCAGGGTGGTGCCGATGAACTGTGTAGATCTAATTGCAGAATGGATGTTGAGGATCGCTCTGTAACTGCGACGTGTTTGCATGTTTAACCCCCGCATTTCATTCCCGACTTCTGAAAATTTCTCCAGTAATTAACCCAGCAGCTGGGCAACATTTGGGCAGTCGGGCCAATGGCTCCTACATTAACAAAAGAGTAAATGGCCATCTACCTTGTTTCGATTCCTGGAGTCGCATGCCTGACTGCCCACTGATCGAAAGTGTCCATGTACGTTTTCTCCAAGGGAAGCAAACTTTGAAGCACTCTTATAGCCAAATGTGCCAGTAGTTCACAGTGCTTTGGCAGTAAAAATAATGATCCGTTGCCCAAGATTTGTTGTTTACACTGTTTGTGGACAGTGACGTTGGTGTCGCTATGTTGAACAATATGCTCATTTGACTCTTTTTGTGCCGGAACTTTCTGTGGGCCATGCACTGGTATTGCCTGCTCGTTTTGTTTGTGCTCAGCAGTGTTGAACACCCCTACTGCATGGTGATTCCTGTGGTCGGTGGTGAACTTGATGCCCACTCTTAACCATGGCATTCCCCAGCGTGACGACATGGATGCGGTGGCTGGTTTTGAGAAATGAGAATGCGTCTGTTGTGTTCCCTGTAGGCAGGCGAGACGGCACTGATAAAAGCGGCCTTCGAAGGGCACAGCGCCGTTGTCCAAATGCTCTTGGACAAGGGTGCCGATGCGAGCGCCACGAGAAAGGTGCATTTCTTCTTGATCAGAAAATCCACATTGCATTGATTCCCCGTGTCCTCAATTCTATTATCATTTGAGGCTGCAGGAGTCATGGAATTCTGTTGCGCAATCGCTACTCGCCAATCATGGCACGTCACATCTGTCCATGACGCACACGATTTCCATGGTGTGCATTATGTAACGTGCATGTTGATAAACACCACTGCGCAATAGCAGGCAACAGGCTTGGTTGTTACGTTTGCGTTTACGTTTTTATTATTTATAAAACGACCTATTATTACGGCTGTTTTTACGTCTTTACGGCTCCCTGGCACACGTAGGTTACATGACAAAAGCTGCGCACAATGATTAGTTCTCTGCCATCTCCAGCACCCGCAACACAATGTCCACCTCGCCGTTGGTAAGGGCGAAAATGGTGTTTAACAAAAA